>NW_010729180.1:1715333-1747455 GCF_000365185.1 Nelumbo nucifera
CAGGCAGTTCGCCACCAGGGAGCACTGCCGGGCAGTTCGCCACCAAGTAGCTCATCACCAAGGCACGTCACCACCGGGTCAAACACGAGGTACTTAGCCAAAAAAATTTTACACATCCTAAAAATTGGACGTGACCAAAAACGGTTACATCAAGCTACAAACTAATCGGATCGAATTCACTAAAGGGTATATCCGATCCGATAAGAATCCTTTGGATTTTCAAGAGTATGATTCAAATTTGAATATCTTATCGTATATTTGATTTGAAGATTCAATTAGAATTGTAATAAAAAATTATAATACATTATAATATATAATATAATCAAATATCTTATCATATATTTGATTTGATTGGTATCATGTACTTTGGGCCTAATGCTACTTTGGTCTCCGAACTTTAAAATCCGAAAATTCAGTACTCGAACTTTTAAAATGTGTCAATCCAGTACTTTATCGTCAACTAATTTATTAACCAACCATTAAGTGATACTTGAAAAGACAAATGCCCTTTGAATGTCATCTAATTTTCTTTATCAACCATCCACATATTAATAAAAATGAACAGTCTCAAATCATTGCCTTTTCTATTCAAATTAATAAAAATGAACAGTCTCAAATCTTGGACAGAAGTGACCCCAACTTTCTTGAACAAAAGAGGCAAGAATTTGGGATTGTTATTTTTTTGTCAACGTTTAGATAGTTGATAAAAAGAATTAGATGACACTCCAAGGGTATTTTTGTTTTTTCAAATGTCACTTAATAGCTGGTTAATGGCACGTACTAGGTTGATACGTTTTGAAATTTGAATACTAAATTATCGTATTTTAAAATTCGATGACCAAAATAGCACTAGACCCAAAGCACAGGATGCTAATCTGAAATTTTCACATAATTATATAAATAGTGTATAGAATTAGAATATACATATATAATATAAATAATTTGTCCTAACTAAATGGATCAACTTTCCAATCAACCCAATTTGTTAGGATAAGGGGGGTAAAAGAATCCAACTCTTATCGGATCGGATTTAGATTGAAATCAAATCACCTGACTTATTTACAGCCCTACTTTGTATCGATCAAGTGCTCACTACAGAAATATAAGTTGTCAACATTGCTTTGTTGGTTATTTTTCCTGTGAAATGAATACATCATCGATCCAGTACTTGTTGACGCTTGAAACTATAAACTAGAAAGAGGCTTAATTAAGAAAAAGTTAAAATTTTAAGGGGGCAGTATAGTTTTGACAAGAGACAGCTGGGATAATTAAGTAGTAGCAGCCAGAGCCAACAAAGAAGCTAGGCCCAACTTCATGCAATTCTTATTTAGATGGCTTTCATGTTTCAGTCCTCACAAAATGGTGCTCAAATCATATGTCACTTAGCAGTTGTATTTCCTAACGCACAACAAGTGGCTGTGAGTATGGTGTTAGCATCATTTTCTGAGGACTAAATCTGATCTCTGGGGGATATGGGCGATGGGTATTCAACCTCTTCAACCCCATCGGGTCGAGGATAGGGATTAATAGGGATTTCCGATCGGGGTTGGGGTTGGGGTTGGGACCCAGATGGGGAATGAGGTCTCCACCCCATCTCCGACCCTGATTTAACTAAAAAATTTTGGAGATCTGGGTCCCCATGGAGAACCCATTTCCATCGGAGATTGAAGAGAAAGATTTATTTCAAAATTGGGGTTGAGGATAAGAAATATAATCCCCGCCCCATTGCCATTCCTACCTATACTGATGTATAATAAAGAATAATTGTAAATTTGTAATCAATATTATTTTAATTAAAAAGACAAATAAAAGAAGTAAATAGGATGAAATATCATGTACAGGAAGCTTCAAAGCAAGCAGCCAGGCTGTTTTTTCAAACCACCATGCTTTAATATAGTACAAGAACCGAAGGACAAAGTGTTTCACTTCTTTGTGACAGATTTTCTGTAAATCATTGTAGCCAAAGTTTCCAATCCAAACTCATTGGCAGCAATTCTACGGTCTAGGCGGGTATTTTTCTTTTATGGATTTTCATTGATTTGAAGACCTTCGAGAACGATGCACTCTTGAATATATGCCATTGTGATTTAGGTGGCCTCCATCCAAACGACAAGATTGAACATCCAAATCTTTCATTGATTAAGGATTTCAATCTTGTTGCTTTTTGGGGTCTACATTGATTTGAAGGAGTTGTCAAGATCAAAACTGATGCAGAACCGGAATTGATTTGTTCACCGGTTGTAGGGTCAGCAGTTTGACTGTCCAGTCCTAATGCATCAGTCCATGATGTTTTAATAAATTTAAAAAAAAAAGAAATAATTAAAATAAAAATGGTCCAAAAATCATTACCCAGATCGAACAGATCGGTTGCTCAATCACCTGGGTGAACAGGTCACAGATCAATTCAACGGTTTTGGGAAAATAATAGTTCAGGGCTGAAACAGAAGCAGTACCTTCACTGATTTCTTGGCTGAACAGTTTTAAAACCTTGGATTAGACCTGGCAATTGGGTTGGGTGGGTTGGGTTTGTTAAGATACTTCAGGTTGATTTTGGGTTGGGTTAATTCGGATTAGGTTATCAAATGCTAGACCATAACTCTAAATATTCGGATTGGGTCAATTCGGGTCATCTAAAAAATAACTGAAATTTAAAAAATAAAAAAAAAAAACTATGTGAAAAATGCCAAAATTAAAGGAATTAGCCTTGAAATTCTAAATATAAAATAAAAACTTGAACATTTAACAATTTAAAGAATAAACAATAAAGAGTAAAGACTAAATATAAAAAAAATTATAGAGTGAAAACTTCTAACAATGCATAAATAGTCCTGATAGACTTGACCGCTGATCCATGACCCAATCCAACCCAGTTTTTTCTAGGTTGGGTCAAATCGGTTTATTCTTACAATCAGATAGCTAAATATGAAACCCTAACCTTATTTTTTCCATTGGATTGAATCGGATTCACAGGTTGAGTCAACTTTTTGCTAGGTCTAATCAAGATGGTCACTAGGCATACCTTTAAGTAAGAGATGTGGGATGAAACCCAAAGTACTGCAGGCTCTCCATTCCATGGTATGGTCAATGGGCCTGGTGCATCCTTTCAGTTCCATTCCCTTGTACCATGTTGCACGTAATATCAAAAAAGAAAAAAAAATTATTACATTTTAATCGTTTTTTAAGGGTAGGCTGAAGGTATTTTAATGTACACTTATTCAACGTGTTCATAGTTTATGCCAAACTGATCTGGACTGATTTCATGAATGGCACAGCATTTGAGACCGTAGGTCTTCAATATTATTTCATGATTAAATCTAACAGGTTAGAATTAAAATGAAAACATGTGAAGCGAAATAAAAAGAAAAAAAATTAAGATGAAAACACATTCAGGTGAGTCGTATGTATACTTGGTTGGGTTCAACGATCAAAATTTCATCACGTATTGGTCAATACTCCTTTCCAATACACCCCTACAGAGGGTGTTCCAGGTCGGCAAGTGGTTCAGAGGGTAGACCGGCCTTAAACCAGCCCCTCTAACTTAATTTCAAAAAAAAAAAACACTTAAAAAACAGTACTGATACAAGTCGATATGCCCTATTTGCGTATCACCCTGTATCAATATTTTGAACATTGGTTGGGTTCAAGGTTCAAAGTATCAATACGTATCGGCCAATACGTATCATTCCAGGACCCCTCCGATAACTCCCTATAGTGGGTGTATCGGGGTCTGATCAGTTCAGGGGGTGGAGGAGCCCTAAATCAGTCCCCTGAACTGGTTTCAGAAAAAAAAAATAAAAAAAAAGTAGTATCAATTCGCCCAATACACCCCTACTGGCGTATCGAACGTATCAATATTTTGAACCTTGATTGGGTTACAAAGTTTGTAGGTATTTTCACTCTCAATGTATATTAATATGTAGGCAAAATTTACACATTTTGTGAAGAGCAAACTAATATGCATACATTATGCTTGAGTTTCCATATACATGTTTGCCTGTACAAGTGTGAGATTCACCGACAGAAGTTGGAATGGTTCCCGTAGATCCCCTTAGCTGGGCTAATTTGTTCCTCCTCTCTCTGTCTCTCTCTCTCTCTCAAAACTCATCTCTGGTTGAAAATGAAGATTTACTACAATTTTAAAAACTGATGATAATATGTCAGATTTCAGACAGCGAAATATAATCCAACAGTTCTTATCTTTTATACAATTAATTTGTCAGGTGGGGCTCACCCAATTTCACGTGCAGAAAGGCGTAGCTTTTTTTGTTTGTTTTTTTTTTCCTGAAAGTCTAGCTTTTCGGCTTGAGCTTTTTAGTTACTGCAACAGCGTTATTTTGTTTAGCGCCATAGGTGAAGGTGAATTCACCAGTGAACGTCGTCGGAGCCCTTTCGGGACAAAATACACTTTTTAGTCTTGGACCCGACTTCCATCGAAACATGGACCAGATGCCTCCATATATGATTTTCAAAGCTTTACGAACTGAAATTATTTGTAGATCCCCACAACGAAAAGAACCTTGCTTTCTGATGTTGATCTTCATTGAAAATTAATCAATTCACGTTAAATATCGACGTAATTCCCTCACCTGCCGCCCATTAGCATTAAAGATAAATTGGCCAACCAAGATACGGAGACCCTCTGGAAGGTGGATAAGCAATTCATCCATGCGCCAATAATGCTCTCCCTCACCTCTCTTTACCTGGATAACTTATATCACAATTCACAAGAACGCTGCAACTGGATAAGTTTTAAACTCACTCAGATTAATGAAAACACGGGGCCTAAGAGCTGCATTCATTATCTTCCTTTAATCTGAACTTAGATGCCATCTGCGCTCCAACTCCAAGTGAGTTAAGGAGGCTGACGAAGATGCGAATGAGAGAGAAACGAAGTCACATTATAAGCATACAGAGTCTCCGGTGTCAAATGGTGTTTTTGATTTCAATAATAAACAATTTCCATTTTCACAGCAAGAAGAGCATTTTTCATCAACAACCAAAAGCTACAAAGACCTCTGTACACGCCCATCAATGGTTTGGGTTCTTCATCATTAACACTTCTCATACACAACAATCTCCTCTCCAGCCTCTACAAGTAAGACGCAAGAAAAAAAAAACAAGAGAGTAAAGAGCCCCCTACCCTCTCATCCCACCCACCTCCTTGCCCAGAATGTGGTCGCAACTTGCCACTCTCGTGGTCTGTGGTGTTGAGCAGGAAGACTTTTTAATGATAAGGGTGGTTGAAAGAATGTAAAAATTACTTTATATTTCTTGGATTCTTTTGAATTGCCCTCATGTTAAAATTAAGTCCTCTGTTTTCTGCTATCTGCTCTCGAATCTGGATTATCACTCTTGTCTGTGTCGGAGTTCTCCCTCTGGCTTTCTATCTCTATACTCCCTGCTTGACTCCTTCGGTGTCTTCGGTCCTGAAGAATTATAATACAAAGTTCAATCCATCAATCAGATAAGAGAGAGAGAGAGATTTACAACGTGTACATAGAGTGCATTGCAAAAGAAATTAAAATAACACCTCACACCCCAACCCAAAGACAAGGCCCATTAGCAGCCGAGATACTTGCACCCCTAAACATGAATTCGGCTTCTGTCAGGGCAAATCAGTGCACGCACCATTTGAGCAGCCCCTTGCAACCTTGCATGGGAATATCTCCCATGAAATAAATCACATAAGCACAGAGATATTCCCAACGTAAGGCTGTAAAGGCTGTTGGAACGGGCTTTGCCCTGACCGAAGCCATACTCCCTAAACATAGAAGAAAAAATGCCTGGCAAAAATTTTCACCTCTAAACATCAAGAAAAACACCCCTTCCTCCAAGAAACTAACCTAGGGTGATGCCTCCAAATAAATAAATAAAAGAAAACCCCAACAATAGCCCAATACCCCTATTTACACAATAAAACCCCATCTCCACCAAACAAAAGAATCCACGGTACCCTCAAATTCCACATAACTATCAGATAACACCCACCACCACCAGGAAAGCCTTTCCCCTATAAATAAGGTTACAGTTTGGGTGATGCCAACCTGAACCAAACTAGAGCCTATCTAAAATCCATCTCCACCAAACAAAAGAATCCACGGTACCCTCAAATTCCACATAACTATCAGATAACACCCACCACCACCAGGAAAGCCTTTCCCCTATAAATAAGGTTACAGTTTGGGTGATGCCAACCTGAACCAAACTAGAGCCTATCTAAAATTACAGTGTTGGGTCGGGTTAGGGTTAATGCCTTGGGCAACCCAGTGCAACCCGAACCCATATTATAGTTGCAATAGTACATACTCTTGTAGTCTTCTATGCTATATGTATTGATTTATGTATATAGATTTGTTTATGTGAGAGGGAAGAGAGGGGATCAGAACACAATGAATGGTGTTTTCTGTAAAATAGTACCACAATATGATTTCTATCATTTGCATTATAATATTTGTTCTTGCATTAGTTGGTGTATTTGTGCATGTATTATTTCTATGTTTGGTTAGGGTAGAATTGAACTTTTAGCACATTGGGTTCAGCTAAGTTTGACATCAACCCATGCCAACCTGGATCAAGTTGCACCAGTACCTACAAATTTGATTGAGTCCCCCCCCCAAACCCTCTTCCTTTCCTGCTTTCTTTCTTCCCTTTGCTATTGATTCTTCCAATACATCCTGTAATATTTTTTTTAAGAATGCTTCATTATCATCTTCTTCCGTACTTTGAATGGCTTTGGCTAGTTGTTTCTCACCTACCCTCAGAATTCAGAGCACCATAAAGACCAAATTGACTGGTGATGGTTTCTATCTATCTCAGTGATCTTGGTAAGACTCAAGAAATGCAAGAGCCCGATCCGCATGAATTCCAATGGCTATCTAGCATTATGCTTTCAATATTCTTTACTGGTATACAACATGAATGAATCTACATTTCCTTCTGGAAATGACATTCATATGGATAAGGGTTCTAACAGCATGTCAAAGACGAAAAAGTCAGAATAAGAAAGGACAAGTAAATCTGCCAGCCCCAGCTTGTCTTGTACTACCAGTCCCAAGCCCCAATTATGGAGGGTTGTATCAGCATGGCAACCGGCATAAAAACCTGTAGCCAAATTTCTATAAACAATAAGCAAAAATACTGAATAACATGATTTAGTTTCAGGCATATGCAAGGATAAGGAAGTGGCTGCTATAGGGTAGATATTGACTTCAGTATGGGACAAAAAGAAATTTTTTGGTCTATGATTTTCTTTTAAGTAGAAACTGTTAGCATTGAACAGTTATATGTTGGTCAATCAACATTCATACATCAATTTAACGAGTGAAAGGGATCATTTTCTGAAATTCCACAAGTTTCATAGGCATGAAATTTCATAAAAGCATCATGAAATTTCATTATATGGGCATTTGAAATATGATGTAAGAATCAAACCTCTCGGGGTATGGGATATTCCTCTGACTCAAGCATGCGGACAACTTGGCCCATCTTCGGTCTCTTGTCTGAGTCAGGGTCAACACATCTCAAAGCAGTCAAAAGAGCTCTTTTCAGGGCTCTTGTTGAAGGCCTTGTCTGAATGTTTGGGTCCACAACTTCTTCTGAGCGCCTGCTGCCAACCATCATTTTGAGCCAGTCAACCATATTTACCTGCAAGAACCACCATATTATATTCAATTAGAGTGAAATAACTTAGAAATCAAGTGCCTCCATATTTGATAAAGATAGGAGCCAGATTAGAATTACCAAAAAATAAAAACAAGGCTGTAGAATGTAATAAAACAATTGGATTGGAGAAGATGTAATATTATGCAAAATCCTAATGTCTATGAAAGTTCAAGAAAGAACAAATTAAGATGCAAATACATAGGTTCCCACTTTCTCGTGAAGGTGTGTCAGATACCCAGATGGTGCATTTAGCAAAAACACGGATTTGCCTAGATGGTTGAACAAGTGACCCATCTAGGACCAGGTTAATTGACAGTTTTCAGTTAGAATGAGCTAATTGTTTGGTTTACTCATACAACCGTTGCACAGTGAACATTCCAGTTTTCTATTCAGTCAGAGTCTGACAAAAATGGTATTTAGGACACCATTATCTCACATGAGCTTTGAAATCCAAGATGCTGACTGTTATCTGAACCCAAGCCAAAGTGCAACCATCCTACTCAGTCAGTCAGGTACTAGATTTGTACTCCACATTTTGGAGTTTAATCACTCAGCCAAGTTTTTTATGCTTTCATGAATAACTGAGATTAAATTCAGACTCTAAGTTGAGTAGACCTGTTTCTGTTACCTATTAGTTTCTTCAGTAATGTGATCCACTTGTTATATCATGGCCATTGCCATTTGTTAGTGTCAGAGCTTATTTTTACAAGAAAGAGGCAATATGGGAAATCAGCATGGCTAAAAATGATAAATTAATACAGTATATGGGACTGATTTGAGCACCCAGAAAGAAGTTGGAATATCCTTGCATCAGGAAATGCAAAACAGCATCATTTGGGAGAAGAAAAGAGGGAACTGAATACAAAAGAATTAGTAAAATATTTCATATTGTAACTTGAAAGAACATTCTAAATATCATTTTGATTCACGGCTCTGGTTGAAAAGACACAGGTAACAATTTAGGCTGGTCTTGGTAAGTACAGCATATGGTATACCACCACAACAGATGCATCAACAAATAATTGCTCAAGAACAAAAAAAAAAAACATGGTAAATAGTTGTTATTTTGAAGCACTTCAAATAAGTTTTCTTTCAAAAGTTTTGTTTACCTCATTGGCTGGCCGACTATAATCTACAGGATCTCTTCCAGTTATTGCTTCCAGCAGGACAACGCCAAAGCTATAAATGTCACTCTTTTCATTCAAGAGACCAGTATTTGCATATTCTGGAGCCACATACCTGCAAGGTTTTAAACAAAAAGAAAAGATAAGGATTACCCTATCAACAGCATCTGGATTTCCCAATTGAAAGTTCTAACAGAAAAAAAGTCAACTTAAACAAAAAGTGCAATTCCTGCACTAACTCAGAGGGCATAGATGTATATTATAAAGAATAATTACCCAAAAGTTCCCATAACTCGGGTGGTGATATGACTTTTCCCAGCACCTAGCAACTTAGCCAGACCAAAATCGGATACCTTGGCATTGAAATCATCATCAATCAATATGTTGCTAGACTTGATGTCTCTGTGCACTACTTTTGGCTCAATAGCCTCATGCAAGTAAGCCAGCCTGCAAGAAAATATATTGCATTTACAAAGGAAGTGCAACCTAAAAGACAATTCAGATTCAGATAAAAATCAATCAACTTACGCCCTGGCAGTTCCAATGAGAACTTTCATCCTGGCCTCCCAAGTAAGATATCCATGCTGGCGCATAGCCCCATGAAGCCATTGCTCTAAATTTCCATTGTTGACATATTCATAAACCAACATCCTGAAAATTTATGCTAAAAGTCAAACAAAGCCTAAAATCTGAGCCACCAGGACCCTTTTTAACAACAAATAGCAGAAATGGGAACTATTTAGGTAGAGTAGGTCCCCTGTCAGTGATAATCAGAAGGAAAGGGATTTTATTGGTTTTTAGCAACTATCAATTATATGTAATTTTTTTAATTCTTTTTTTTTTCTTTTGTACAGATAGCTTTTCTCTTATAACTTATATGCATACTTATGTGTAGGCTAACCTTAAAGGTCAAGTTTGATTCATGCAATATAAGATTTAATTCACCATTAAAATCAAATTCAAATTGGAAGATACAGTAAAGAGATTCCAATGGGGTTTAGCCTTGTTCTAGTAGAATTAGAACTGCAGTAGTTAGAATGGCAGACCAAAAACAGTTTAAGTTGATGGAACCTGAATCAACTTGAGTAAGGGATAGGGATGGATGTAAAAAAGACCATTTCCTTCCCTTTTTTTCTGTTGACTAGGGAAGAGAGTCTACTGACACACATACACACAAGATGGGAAAAGTAGAGATTACATAGCTTATCAAAAAAAAGTTTATTTATTAAAAATACATTTCATTCATGGTGTACCCTACAAATTGGTAGCTACGAATACTAGAGGATGTTAGCTAAAAACTATGGAAAAAGTTGATTCCTCGAAAGCTCTATTAGAATATCGAAGTAATTTATTTACAAACCATTTTACTACAGAGAATACTGTGTTACTATAATTTCCAATACAAGGCTTCTGATATACAACCAAATGAGGGGATTTGGGAAGTGATGTACTTCATTTATATGCATACCGCATAGAAAATAGGTACACCTACACATACAAGTAGTCAAATAGGGAAGAAGTTAGTATTAAAAAGCCACAAAGAACATTATATGAGAATCTTGTACCTGTGGGTGCCTTCAACACAGTATCCTAGAAGTCGAACTAAGTTTTTGTGTCGCACATGACCAATTGCCTCAACCTCCACTCTAAATTCTTTCTCTGCTTGGCCTCTATAAGAAAAAATAACTCAAGTTATATATGCCACATGCTACACTAAGAAGACTAACAAAAGAAAGAATGAAGAAATATGACAGTTTGAAAACAAAATGATGACTTTATAAACTTACAAATTATTCAGAAGCTTTTTAACTGCCACTGGTGTCCCATTGATCAGTTGACCCCTGTATACAACTCCATATCCACCCTCACCAATGACATTTTCCTTCGAGAACCTGTTTGTTGCAAGCTCCAGGTCCCTTAGCGTAAACCAGTGACCCCAACCAAGGTGAGAGAATTCAGGCAGGCCAACTAGAGGTGAAGGAGAAGTTATGGGATATGAAGAAGATGGTTTGTAAACAGTTACCGTCCCAGAACTCCCCTCTTCTCCAGATTGAGACCCAGCACCATCTTTCTCCACATGATGAAATGAACCTGATTGACTGCTACAATCTCCATTCTTTGTTTTCCCCATGCCCAAATGGACCATTACCCTGTCCGACTCTTTGTCACTTGACTTGTCATGAATGGTGAGAAGAAACCCGTCGCGAGGATGAAAATCATTTGTTGATACTTGGTCAACCTTTACCTCTTTGATTTCCTTTGAAATAGCGGGAATTTGGCTAAGGGGAAGATTATCAACAGACCTTCTTGACCTCCTCCGTGAAAAAAGACATATAACCATCACACTGAGAATAATTACAATGGACAGCATCACACATATTCCAATCAAAACCCACACTTTGAGGCCCAATACACCTGTTTTCTTGGATAGCTCAGCATTGAGATCAGTCGCCATTTCTTTTTATGATGAAGATATGCCTACAAAACATGATAAGGAAACTCAAATTGCAATCAAGTATGAAGGAGCTAACTTTTCAATACATTTGTGTGTGTAATTTTATTTTTTGAACACAACATTTTCTAGACATTAATACAGTGTCTTGGTTGATCTCAGGTCAGCACTAAATTAACCTTTACGTGCTTAAGTATATTACATCCTTTCGTCAAGCATGTTGGTCCTATCAGATTATTAAACAGATGTAGACGACCTAAAGGTTCTGAACGATTCATTGCTTTCCCTGGAATCAAGGAAAACCACCAGCCAAGAAGATGAACAAAGGGGAGCAAATAACACAACCGAAACATGAGAAGGACATTACCCTCCGCCCATCTATATACTAAAAATCATCATTTTACCAACATAAACAAGAGCGCAAAAAGAAACCCAATTTACACACATGAAAATAATCAAGCAAAACATAGAAATTATTACCCGAAAATAGAAAAACACAGAAATGCAATATGCTTCTTCACCATCACAATTATAACCAAACCAACATAACCCATTTGAATATCCTACTATACAGCACTACAATCCCACCCACGAGAATACAAGATGCAAAATTCAAAGGAGAGAAAGAAAGAGAGGAAAGGGAGGAAGAGGGAGAGAGAGGTTCCATTTTTTCAGTAGAAGCCCATTCACCTACCTATGAATGGATTCACAAAGCAGCCTTAACAGCCCAGATCTCTGAACCACCTTCTCCACGCCTTCTCAAAGAGCCAAAGTACCAAACCCTAACCCTAAATCTCTGATAAAAAAGGAGTAACGACCCATGATGAAATAAGTCGAAGCCAACAAACTCAAATCAACCCCATTGTCAAAAAAGCAAGCTAAATATGCAGTTGGATAAGGTTTCCTTTCTGTGTTTTCTGTGTTAAGCAAATGGCACTTTGAATCTAAGCTCAGGTGGAGCTTTCTGACACCACAGCTGCCCCTACTTGAAAACCCTAACCCTCCTAACCTCAACAAGCGACAACGATAATCTTCTACTTTTGATGAAGGGTTCTGCAGGAAGTACTGGGACATGGAATTCTGGCTTGGAGAAGGGAGGAGGTGTGGGGGATAATAAGAAGGGGTGGAGTTATCAGTGGTAGGTAACAAGGAGATGCCCTACAAACAGTAAAATGGAAGCATGGAAATGGAAGGTTTCTTGGGTTTTTCTTCATTTCTTTACATAGCTCTGAAGATGACAGATTATCAGAAATTTTAAATAAAAAAAACACTAGGAACCTAAAGAAGCCTTTAAAAGACACAACTTTTCTGTAAGATGGCCTTTTTCTTTTATTACTGTGATTTTTAATGCTTTTGTTAGTCAAACATCAAGGAAAAAAAATTAGTGATGATTACGCTGGCAAAAAGGAAAATTAATCAGTGTTCGATTAGGTTAGATGGTCAAAATTAAATGAGTAGATTGGATTAGCAAATTTCTGCCTTCCAAAAAGATTAGCCAAATTTCCAAAAGTATAAAAACGCCCTCACTGAGTCTGAGTCACTGGTTTTGGCCTTTTGGGGGGTGAATTACAAGCATACCATTTTCACTAAAGATTTGCAATTTTGGCTTTTTCTCAATTACAATACAAGGACGACCAGTCGACCACCCTTTCTTCTTTTCGAGTTCTGTGAAAATTTCTTGGGTGACTACTGACTGGTAGTAGATAGTAGTAGTCAAAGAAATGGACTGAATACCAGATCTCTTACGGTAACAATTCCCCTTCTTTCTCCTAAAATTACAGACAAGATCCTCTTCTTTTGCCTTGAGCCTGTGACAGACATGACCTTTCCTCCGTTACTCGCTACTCAAGCTTTCCTACTTGGCAGATCAAGTACAAGGTCCAGTGGAGTCCATGTGTTGTGTTGTGCCACTTCACCTCTTTTCCACATGATCAGTGCCAAAGGATTGGGGAGGAGGGGGTGAAGTAAGAACTTGGGCATGAGTTACTGATATTTGAATCATGTCCAATGGGGCCAGCAGATGCAGAGAAATTCCAATAATCCAATTCCAGCGGTATATGAGTTATGATGACATTGACATGAATGAACAAGCAATGTGCACACCAGCCACCCCCAGAAAGAAAGGCTAATTTCTTAAAACACTGTCCACATACCACAAATTAACCTTGTAATGTGGGGCTGCCGTCCTATTGGGATTTCTCTGTGAACAGGAATCTGAATTCCATTCTAAATTTCACCAAAACAGGGTCTCCTTCAAGCTTTTCTATCTTGGATAGAAGCTGAATCCAGAAAATCTTCTAGTCACTGCATTCTCTTTGAGTTGATTCTTTGTGTTAGGTCCAGGGTCTTCCATTTTCATGGTTTTTTGATGGAACTGGGTTCTGGATTAGAATTAATGCAAATTTATAATCTGGGCACTTCCATTTCCATTGGGGATCCCAAAACCTAAAAAATAATCAAAGGAATGGGGCAACGTATTTTTTTGTCAAATACATGAATTGAATTGAATTCCGAAAGAAACAACTTCAATATCAATAATGAGATTGCAGTAATCCCAAAACAGAAAAAACAAAGAAAAGAAATTTACAGGAGGCGTGCGAACTGTGAACTGTGAAAGCAGGGAAGATTTGTCAGACTCTTTCACACACACGGTAGCTTAAATGCAAAGTTCCGCAAAGCCCAGACCCCAGAGAGTGAAGGACGAGGTTGGTCCAGCGAGTCTCCTTTCAGGAAATATAGGGGTAGTTCGGTCATTACGTAAACATTTTTTAAAACTAAAGTGGCGGTTGGGAAAACTGAAATCTGATCTTCGAGAAAAAAAAAAAAAAAATTCTTTGTGATAGAGAGAGAATTTTAGGTAAAGAATAATTAATAGACATGGGAGTTTCTGTAATAGAATAGAGGCAGGTCATTTGTAGAATAACATTTTAAAATTATTCAGCAAAACATTCTGAAAAGCAAGTGCCGTTTGATAAGGGCTGAAGTTACTGAACTGAAATACTTATTGCTTCCTCTTTTAGTTGTTAAAATAATGAGATTTAAGGTCATGTCTTTCGAATATCATAGTATAACCTTAAAATAATTAAAAAATAAGAATCTATTTGGTTCATAGTCAAAATGGAATCGATTCTGCCCAACTAAACAATTCAAATTAGAATGATTTCATTCAGATTTCAAACCTTTATTCCCTAAGCCAAACAGGCCCTAAAATTTACAAGAGTATAGCGCTCTATCCAACTTACAACCATTTTAATTTAACAATGTAAACAAATTACAATTACAATTTCTTGAATACTTTGTAGCAAATAAAGAAAAAAAAAAGTACTTAAATACTAATTGCCGACAGACAAATGCTAACCGGTGGATATATCTAAGTATATTAGGTAGTTCTGCTTATGGACTATGACATCACCCGACCCGACTCAACCCGTCAAACCTACTTTTTTACCTTTTGTTTATTCTATTTCTGAAGTGCACTTTATTACCTAACCACCGCATCTTCTGAGAAGTAGAAAATAGAAGAAATCCCACCCCGCCGCCCGCCATCTTTGTTTTGGTTGGGCAGCTATTGAGGAACGGGTAATTTCTGGACTCCAGACTATCCGATTTACCCGCCCGGATTTCCAGATGGTCGGTTCGACTCCATGCCTGAATTTAAATTGTGGGGTCCGTGTATTTCTGACCATCTGATCCAACGGCTTTGATTGCTCTTGCAAGAGCAGGAGAGTAGTGGAATGATCCGACATCAAATCAGCCCCCCACAGGATTGATCCCTACAACGTCCCACAGTATATTCCTGCCATATATTGAGAATATCTCTCGATGATAATATAAAAAATCGTGATATCATCATCAGGAGATGTTTTTAATACACGGCAGGAATATGCTATGGGATGTTGTGGGGAACAATCTTGTGGGGGACTGATTTAAACTCGGATGATCCACATACGATTCTAATTCTAGTAGGAGTATTGGACCAGTTTTGGATTGGATTCATCCAAACCAAAATGAACTTTGATGAATTAGACAGATCAATAAGGCATATTGAATTGGACTAGTCCAAATTTAATGATCTAGAGTATTTATTGGATTGGACTAGACCTGGTTCATCCATAATGATTATATATTGAATTGGATTGGATTGAGCCAAAAACTAATTTGTTGATAAAAGATAGGAATATAAGTGTTAATGGACCAGGTTTAGGTTAGAACTAATTCAAATTAAAATAAATTTAAACAGATTAAACGATCCAAAATAGCTCAAAATATTTATTAGATTGGATTAAATCTAGCCCATTTGCAATGGACTGGATCACATTGGACTAGACTGAGTTGGACCAATTCACATTGGACTGGATCATATTGGACCAAATCCAGTCCAATTGACACCCTACATACTACCACAGTGTCAAATGTATGTGATAATGTTGTTTTGCAATTTGCACCATCAGATCAGAGAGAGTGCGTCTTTCTTTTTTCTATCCACCCATGACCCAGCAAGTCAAAAAGACAACCCCCGACTCATCGTTTTTCATTGAAACAAGTTATCAGTTACTGGCCCACGGCCCACTGTGATCAATGGAATTTTGGTGGCCCACCCAAATTCCTTCCTTGA
Source organism: Nelumbo nucifera (assembly GCF_000365185.1). The sequence continues at coordinate 1,731,187 of NW_010729180.1, forward strand.
CTGGGGTAGCATATGGAAAGACTAAAGCCCTAAAACGTCAGACACTCATGGACTGAAACGAAGATAAAAGAATCTGGTATGTACTATAATTATACATTGCATGAAGTGAATTTAATGGCGGTGGGTGGACTCATGATTATTTGATATTTCATCCTCTGTTATTACTGTTGGTGTGGGTGGTTTTTAATGGAGTCTGTCCTTTCCTTTGCAATCACAAATATTCCACACATTTTATATGTTTTATTAATAAACAAATTAAAATATTTCTTTCTCCATCAACCCTTTTAAGATTCCCATCTATCAAATACAGGCAACACCCCTAAAGATCTCTCATCGACTGATGATCCATCGATAACTTATGCCTGTTTCAGGAGAAAACGTAGGTTAATAAAACTGGGAAGATGACTTTGTGGCTTGCTTCTCTACATAGATCCCCATTAGTTCAGCTTTAATAGGCTTAGCTGGGAACTGAGAAAAACAGGACAAAAGCAAATACTATTATAGGTTGAACAAATCACTATATGTAAGAAGAATCGTTTCTCATTTTGAAGATATAGCAAGATCATATGCTTTGATGATAGTAAGAGATACGTATTTTCCAAAAAAAATACATAATTATGTTATAGGGCTTTGCTTCCATGGATTTTAATGCCAAATAATTGATGCAGTTCACCATTGACCTAGTGAATTAGTGATCTTTCTAGGTCTCTGTTAAAATGACAGTTTTCATGGTTTGAATGGACTAATCACTATGTTCAATCTGAGTCTTACATCATTATAGTAGTGTTCTCAAAATGTCGTTGATTTGGAGAGTGGAACCATTTGATCCGCCACTCGGCCATAATTCTAGGTTTGGTTTGGTTAAAATGTTGGATTTGATCAATTAAGTGGTTGGATCATTAACCCATTTGACCCAGTCACTAATTGTATATGTAAACTTTTAGAGACCATAACTTTACATTCGGATGTCTAATTAAGATAATTTTTTATTATTAATATAATATTTTAAATAAAAATAATAATTTTTATTAATTGATTCAAAATATTTCAATTAAAAAATCTTTTCCTCACAAATTTGAATTAATCAACCTAAAATGCAATTGGAAACATTACACACTGCACTAAACACCCCACTAGGGCTGTTCATAAGAATGTCCAACCCGACCAAATCGACCAACATGGACCGACCCAACCCGAGTCGGCCGGGTTTTCATCAATACCGGTCGATTTTGGGTTGGGCAAATATATAAACTGATATATCGGGTCGATTTCGGTTTTCTTGTGTGAAAACCGAAACCAACCCGACCCGAACCGAACTAGTCTTCTACTAGTTCGGTAGTTCTTAGTTTGAGTAGTTTCCTACTTAACTATAACTAGTCTTCTACTAGAACTAGAAGGCCCATTAGGCAATTACAATTAGAATAGGCAATCTATCCTAGTTTCTAACTTTCTATAATCTTTTACACCAAATAGGCAACCCATTAGGCAATTACAATTAGAATTCAATTAGGTGTCCTTTTGCACAGGAGCAAAACTGAAACCGACCCAACTCGACTCAAACCGACCAGGTCGGTTTGACCTATCAGTGGGTCGGTTTCAGTTTCCACCTCAAGTAACCCAACCAGGCCGCGTCAGTTGGAAAAACCCCAATAAACCGACCCAACCCGACCCGTGAACACCCCTACACCCCACAATAGATACATCTTAATTATTAATTATTAGACCATATCCTTAGATTTGACCCGACATGCCGACCCGCCTGAATCACCTGACCATTTCGTGCATGTAACAAACTAACAACCAACCATCCTTTCACACTCTTATCACTTGAGGTAAAACTAAGGTAGGAGATTTTATAAACCCGAGAAAATCATATCCACATCCACACCCTAAATAAAAAACAAAGCAGCAGCTTAGTGGCTTACTTAAAAGAATATTACGTATTAGGTACGCAGCCTTGAGATAAGTAGAAAAATATGCTCTAACTAACAAACCAACGTCAGATCAAGCAAGACAATGCCTTGTATTAAAAGCCAAACCACTAATTAAACAAACAAGCAACCCAATTAGATTCCTCCTCCAAAAGGGACCCTCCTGCCCTGCGTTTCAAGGGCAAACATAATCAAATCAAGTTCAGGGAATCTTTTCAACGTCCGACGAGTAAGTCGCCGGTGGTTCCCTTGCCATCGAGGCGGCCATGGCCGCCCATATCCCTCCCTAACTAATGCCACTGATTGTTGCTGAAGTTGGATTTATCCAAATGGAATTAAGTATTTAGGGGAGAGATGGGCCCTCTCTTCTTAATTGGATTTGTCTCATCTCATCTCATCTCTGAAATGAATGATTTAGAAAGTTTACTAACAAATCTTTAAAGGATGATACAGACTTTATTAAAGCTTGATGGTGCTCAGTGCTGACTACTTCCACTTAATTCAATTTGAATTATATATAATTGACTCATGATTTTAACTTTTAAATATCAATCCCACTTAAGATTTAGGGTTTAGGGTACTATCTGTTGGTGAATGGTGATGACAATAAAATGTGAGATCCATCCGTGCAATCAAATCGGGTTCCAAGATCTTTTGGTGGGGACCCAATATTGTTGGCAACCCCCGTAATGTGGGGTCCTTGGACAATGATGTAGCCCATTCCGGTGTCCTGTTGTACATAGTCAGAGCCCAGAGGGTGGTGGTTACATTTAATTATATGTGTTAATATAAGGGTGTGGGGATTCAGAATTTGGAATTTGAAAGCATGAGAAATTAAAAATATTCAGTGTTCAATACCAGAGAAGCAACATAATCCTGCCCTTCTTATTTGTTGGGTTGACGCCTTGGAGAATGGAGGCCCATCCAAAATCCAAATTACTTGAAAAATTAGCCCAGAAAACGAATAATAAGAGAGAGAATTGAATAAAAAAATAATAATAAGAGAGAGAGGAAAAAAAAAGTTTTCGTACTTTGCGCTGGTTGGATATGCATACTACCTTCCAGCAAAAAATTAAGAAAATACAATTAAATAAAACTTTTAGATTTTCCAACTGCATTTCAGGAAACAGAAGAATACTCCTGTTAACAGATAGGGCGCTTCAAGCCTTCAAGGAAGGTGTAGTCTAGTTTTTTTAAAATTCGGTCTGGAGATTGAACCACTCTTTCCTTTGGACCAAGGGTCAGTGGTTCAAATCATCCAAATCAACGGCTGTGATGATGTTATCATTATGGAAATTTCAAAATTAATTAAATTAAGGGAAAATCTATTGCATCTGGAAAGCATCAACCCACGGGGGGTGACCACTTGTTTGGTTGCCACTTTTATGGTTCATTGTTAGTTTGTCACAAGTTTTCCTGTATCATACTCGATCGAACCCTTAACTTAATACCAAAAAGAAAAAAGAAAAACATTTTTTTTTTGATAATTAAAAAGAAGAAGAAAAAGAAAATTGATAACCCATTTAGGCCCTGTTTGATGGCGTTTGCGTTTCTGGTTCACAAACAATTTTGTTTCATTTTTTTAAAGCACAAAAAATAATAATAATCGTGTTTAGTGGAGATACAGGCTGAGTAGGTGTTTTTAAAGTATCTGTATGGCATCTAAAAAAAAGGTGCATGTGCCACATCACCTTAGTGATTCAAGATCAAGAGATTCAAGAATCATCAATTTTGATTTAAGAAATATTTGCAGCAATGTTATTTTCGAAAAACAGCATGCCAAATGCAATTTTTTAATGTCTTCATTTTTTTCTGATGTTACAAGATTTTCCTAATCCCCACAAGAACCTGCCCTGAATGAGGCAGAGATGGGGATGATTCCCCCCCCGATGGGGTGGGGATGAAGAGAGCACTCTTGCCACCGTGGAATCTCCACTATTTTAGTATCAATATATGTATATATGTACACATGCACTTATATATTAATATTTTTAAAAATATGGTTGAATATGTTTGTATCGTTTTAATAGGATTGTAAATTTTAATTATTCTATTTTTATTTTTTAAATAAAATAAAAAACAAAAATAAAATAATTAACAAGGATGGGGAGCCATTCCTAAGGATGCAAATGGATTGGATCGGATTCGAATCAAGGTATATCTGATCCGATTTGAATATCCAGTCGGATTTGATAGACATGGATTTGAATTTGAATCCGATTAGGAAGTCGGATATTTGGATATGATCCGATCCAATTTGTTTGCTTTAAAAATTAATAAATTATTAAAAGAAAATTAAAATATACCAATTTAAATAAAGAAAAATAAAAAATATAAGTCTTTTCTAATTATCTTCATCATATATATACATGTATTTTATAAATAAATAAATAATATAACAAATTGACAAAAATACCATATAAATAATATATTTATAAATAAATAACATATATATGTATTATATATATTTATATTGATAAATATATAGCATATATTTATATTGGATTGGATAGGGATGATCCGAATCCGATCCAATTTCTGGTTAGATCCTATTATTCAATCCAATCTAATCCAAAGATCCAAACTGAGGTGATCTGAGTTCAACCAAATAGGATCGGATCTAAGATGGGATAGATCATTTGCACCCCTAGCCATTCCAATTGCAAGCTTGTAAAATGCTATGATACTAAACACCCACTAAAGAGCTTTGTATCAAGAAAGGTATGTTTCCAAGAATTTGGTTCAACCATAATTCATCAACTTCTCATGTGTTGGTTTGTTTTGTTTTCCAAAGATATCCAAATGCCTCCTATATGCTTTACATTTGCCAAAACTAGAGGATCCCACAAGTAGGGGTGGTTACGAGCTGAGAGCTATTCGAGCTCGACTCGGTCTAAACCAAGCTTCGAGCCAAAGTCGAGCCTAAAATATGGACTTCTTTGCTAATCGAATCGAGCTCGAGCTTAATACAACTCGGCTCATGAGACTCGCAAGCATAGCCGAGTATATGTACATAGGGTGTCACCTCGGCTTGGCCATTGAAGGAGACCTTGGCTACTAAGGGAGACCTCAGCTCAACACCTTGGCTACTAAGGGAGACCTTGGCTCAGCACCTTGGCAACTAAGGGAGACATTGGCTCGGCACCTCAATTGATAGGGAGACCTCGGCTCAGCACCTCATCAGCTAAGGGAGACCTTGGCTTGGCACCTCGACAATTGAGGGAGACCTTGGCTCAACACCTTGGCTGCTAAAGAGACCTACAAACAGAGGTAGCCGAGCTCGAACTTCCGAGCTTTTGACTCTAGTCAAGCTCGAGCTCAAGTCGCTAGTTCGAATCGAGCTCGAGCTTGATAATTTATGACCGAGCCAAGCTCAAATAGCCAGATATTCAACTCGGCTCGGCTCAGCTCGAATCCACCCCTACCCAAAAGGAATGATGATGATGATAATTATTCAGTTATTTTTAATAATTATTTACTAATGATTAGTTTATTACAAATAATTTTACTTTATTAATTAATTATTTACTTATTTAGTAATTATGATTTCATAAATTTTATTTAGTATGTATTAAAATTAATTATTTAATAGATCATTAAATGCTCATTTAAAAAAAGGGTTAATTACTTATTTATACACTATATATTTAGGAAACTACTTATATATACCCTGTATATTATTTAACCATCTATATTGTTTATTTATTTATTAATAGTTATTTATTTAATTATTTAATAATTTTTATTTAATATGTATTAAAATTAATTATTAAATGCCCAATTTTTAAAAAATATATAATTATTTACAATCTTTAGATCATTTTTTTCCATTTATCAATTACTTTGTAATCATTTAATTAAGGGAAATTGTCTAAAACTCACCATGAGTTTTCAACATTTCTCTTAAACTCACCACAACTTTTCAAAATGTCCAAAACTCACCATGTAAGTTTTAATTTTCCAAAACTCACCTTCCATTAGTTCACCGTTAATGCTTATTAACAGAGGGTCCATGTCAGCATAAATAACAATTTTCATGACTAAATTACCCTTGAATTGTGAGTTAGAGGAAAATGGTCTCTTTCCGTTTTCATTTTTTTTTTGCTTTTTTAGTGTTTTGTTATAATTTCCAATATTTTTTATAATTTCTGTTTTTTTACATTTTTCTATTTTTTATGATCTATAAATTTTCTTGTATTTTTTATGTTATTTATTTGCAATTTTTGTGTTTTTTTCTACAATTTTATTTTCTGATTTTGTTTTTCAATTTCTATAGTTTCTAAAAATTTGAAAATAATTTTCTATATTGTTTACAATTTTTATAATTTTTTATATTTTTTCTAATTTCTATGTTTTTATGTATTTTATATTTAAAAATATTTTTTTAACTTTTTCCTTTTTCATGTCCAAATATTAAAATGGTAATATATTAATACCCATTAATTTATTTTGTATATATTTTATTTTTTTGGTAATATAAACAAACTTTCTCATATCCAAGATTAAAATAGTTAATTATCATAAATTTTTCAACATTTAGATTTCAAAACAATATTCTCCATATTCAAATATTCAAATATGAGCGTCAAGAAAAATTCATTGCCTCCAATCCACCTTGTAAAATAATCATTACGATTTGATATATTCTGTAATACAGTACAAACGAACAAGCCTTAATAGGGGTAAACACGTCAATAGATTTTGAAATACATTAAATGGCACATTAAAGATTGACCCAAACTGGGACTGCGACCAGTCACCAGTTTGACTGTATGGATTCAAAATACTGGTATAACCGTCTTGAGGTTCTTTAAAGGAAAATAAATGTAGAAAGGATTATTTAAAGGAGTGGTGTAGCCCATTCAGGACCCTTCATTCCAGTCTCATTATCAATCCTATTTGATCGAGTTTGGATTACTCCTGTTGAGACGGATTCGGATCACCCCTATCCAATTCGATGTATTTTATATATTTTTTATATTATATTTTATAAAGTTGTTATATTATTTACTTTTTATAAGAGAATATGTATATATAATAAAAATAATTAAAAAATATATAATATTTTTATTTTTTATTTTATTTAAATTAATATATATTTTTTAATATTTTATTAATTTTTAAAGAAAATAAATTGGATCGAATCAAATTTGAAGATCTGACTTACTGATAGAATTTGAGTTCAAATTAAGTCTTATCAGACCTGATTTAAATTGAATCCGACATGAACAATATCAAACCGAATTAGAATATACCCTGATTGAAATCCCATCCGATCTATTTGCTTCCTACATTATCATACCATATCCATCCTTTCCTTTGCATCCATTCCAATGCTTTGCTTGCCAAGGTCGGTATTCATTATTCAATCAATGAGAGGACGATCGAGTAATGCTTTGGCATCTTTCTTTAACCATTAGATTGGTATCTGATATATATATATATATATATATAAAAGCTTGACACTTAATTATTTCTGGTGCTGGTCCCCATCCTCTTGTACAAAAATATAATTTATTGTAATACAACCGCCTTCCCTTCCGTGTATCCGAATTTAGCCATCTCAATAAATCCCATCAATTTCAAATATTGAAAGCCCAATTAATCCAATGGTTAGACAGGCCCAGGTGTTTGTCGATATTTATGGTTTTCATCTTGATTTTCAAAACAAAAAACAAATGCCACTTCAGGGTTTTACTAAGCTGGATTTAGAACTCAAACATTCGATCCATTTATGCATGGGCCTTTCCCAGTTAAACCCAATTGAGACGTCCACCATGTAAAAGACCATCTGGATGGATCACCTGGTCAGTCCTCTAGTCCACATCAGTTTGATGGCCCACCTCTTATTACTACTTTTACCAAGTAATATTGGCAGTTGAAAGTTTATTTTAGCTGGGTGGGAAAGGCTTTTGTGCTCCACTTTTGAGCTCCAAACCAAATTGCTTCATTCAGAAATTCTTTGGTAGTTCAGTCTTCCTCACAGAGAGTTAATTTTAACAACATTCTATTCACTTTTCAGCTCAATTTAACTCGTCTTAAGGGTATTGATACCCTGAAATTAGGAATGGATACGAGCCGAGCCGAGCCGGGCTCGAACTCGGTTTAAGCTAGAATCTTGAGTTTGAATTCAACTCGGTTCGAACTTGATTTGAGAAAAAAATTATAAAAATAAAAAATTATATATAAAAAATATTTTTATTTAATATTTAAAAAATAAGAACTATAATAATTAAAATTATAATATTTTTATTTTATATTTTATTTTCTATATATATATATATAAGTGTACAAGATGCGATATTAGACTAAGATTAAAACAAGGTATAACTGTATAAGTGGTACAGTCCAAACAAGTAGGGGTGTCAATTGGATTGGATTTGGTCCAAACCGATCTAGTCCGATGTGAGTCCATTATAAATGGACCAGGTCCAATCCAATCCAATGAATGTTTTGGAGTAATTTGGGCCGGTCCAATTCAATGTCTGGACCGTCCAATATGTTCAAATTCATTTTGATTTAGATTGGTTTCAACCCAAATCCAGTCCTTTGACACATATTCTTATTTTATATCAATGGACCAGATATTGGTTTAATCCAACCCAATCCAATATAAATTGGTTACGGACGGACCAGGTCCAATCCAATCTAATAAATATTTTGGATTAGATTGGTCCAATCCAATATGTCTTGTTGGTCTGTCCAATCCATCCAAATTGATTTTGGATTGGATAGCCAAATCCAAAACTGGTCCATTGACACCCTTAGAAACAAGGACTAGCCTGTTCTTCAGGCATGGCTCTAAGCATTCTTGGGCTAGGCCACTAGGCCTAGAGGCCCTAATTATGTTCTAGGGAATCTAATTTTTTGTATTGTATTTTTTAATTCTATATTAAGGGTCTATTTGGTTCAAGGGAATAGGACCCTAGAATCGGAATCGGAATGGGTCATTCCGATTCCTGATGTTGGGTTGACCAGAATGGGAATGAGGAATCAAAATGTATGGGGGAATGGCCATTCTCGACCCCCTCCCCCGGAATGTGATTCCCATTCTGCTATTAGTTTTCATTTTTTTCTTTTTGGACAAAAAAACCCCTCCAATCCAACCTACAATTGAGTTGCGGTGAGAAGGATGAATCCCATGCCGTTGCCGTTACTGCCGTCAACCCCATCTCTGGTGAGGAGGTTGATCTCTTCTCTCTTTCCTCTCTCTTCTTCTTCTTCTTCTTCTCACATTCCCTCCCTCTGTTCCGTCCTTGCCGATGCAATGGTCGTTGTAGCGGCAGATTGGACCGAAATCCCTCTCTTCTAATCTCTCTTCCCCCATTTTCCTTTCTCATTCTCCCATTTCCCCTATTTTTTCCTGATTTCCTTTATCATTCCTATCACTCTTTTGGCGAGCAAAGCACAACATTTATGGATACTTGTTCATCGTCTTCCCCGACGAGACGACAATCCAGTAGCAGCGTGAATCTGGTTTTTCTGCATATATTCAACGATTTTTTGCCGTTTTTGGGTTTACTCTTGTCTACCATCGGTTTCGTCAGTTTTCCAAGGACTCCCCTGTTATTGTTCTTTGTCACATGTTAAGAAAAACCATCTATAACGAAAATCGCTCGAGAGAATCCATTTTTCTTCCATATTTCAAGTAGAGTCCACGCTAGTGAGGTTGTCTTCTCATGTGAATCACCCTCGTCCACATTCCTGATTGTCATTGTGACTCACAGCAAACAACCTAAGGTGAAAAAACAACTGAAACTCGTCCTTGCTGCATTGATCAAGTCCAAGCCAAATCCCAACTTAGCTTAATACGACTTTCATTGCGTTTTACTTTGATTTTTTCTGAATTTGCTGAAATCGTTGCATTTTTTTTGAATTTTGAGTATTTTCATGCTTTTTTCTGAATTTGCTACAATATTATTGTAATTTTTGCATTTTTGGTATTTTCATGCATTTTCTGCTTTTTTATTTTTATTAGGGGAAAAATTGAAAATCATAGCTGATTTCGATTCTAGCCTCTTGATAAACCAAACAACATCAATCGGGATCTGATTACGATTCCTGTTTGAACCAAACAGGTATAGAGAATAAGCCATTCCGATTCCGATTCCAATTCCGATCACGAACCAAACGGACCCTAAATGTGTCTTATCATATGATGGATTAATTTTAGGGAGAATGACCGATCGACCCAGGGTCAAAATTTATAGGCTCAAAATACTGTCGGGGTAGGTGCCAGCTTGGAATTGATGCTTGGTTTGGTTAGTGACATCTCAAATAAGGCATACATATAGCCTGTCTAGCCTTTGAATCATCTAGCCCAAGTCAAGATCCATGCTTGGTTTGGTTGGGCCTATTCACAAAAATCACGGCCCAATAAATTGACCCTTGTTGGGCTGGATGTTCTGAACAGCCCATGAATATGCTGGCCCAAACCATACTGTTGCAAGTGCATCTTACAACGCACATCAAGAATATTAACACTAGGTCTATACACTAGACCTACTTTGCTAGTCATTTTAATTGCTTGAAATTAAGGCCACGTTTGGTTAGTTGGGGCAGACTTCATTCAAAATTGGGATTTTTGCTCATTTTGGGCTATAATGAGCCTGACCCTCATAAAAAGCCCGAAGCGAAATTTAGCCCATGTTATTACTACTGCTGAAGCAGCTGAATAGAGAGAGAGGGAGAAAAATTATAAAGAAAAAAATAAAAAATGTATATATTAAATTATAAATATATATTTCAATAAATATTATATTATTTATATATTTTATATAATATATAAAATACATATTATGTATTTTATAAAATATATAATGTTGAGTTGGGTCGGGCTTTTTTGACAAATCCCGAGCCCGGCCCATAACACAGTCGAGCTTACTGTGTTAGGCTTGAGGTCAGGCCCGTGGGCCTAATTACATGACCAAGCCCGACTGGGGTGCGGGCCGGGCCATCGGGCTACCCGGTCCATGAACAGGTCTAATCGTATTACTGCCAATACAAGGCACATCCACTTATACTTGCTAATTGGGTTTCAATCTGACATGTAAAAAGGGCTTCGTCATATGGGGGACCCTCAATTTTTTTTGGAAACCCCCTCTCTCTCAGTTTGAATTAATAAGAACAATCCAAAAGAAAGAAAAACGATAGTCTTGATTTTGGTAGTGGTGAACCAGAACACAAAGTTCAGTGGCTGTTAGCATTCGATTTTCACTTGGTCTATCACCTGGATCCCAAATTTGCCCTGAATGCCTGATCAGGCCAATCCAACCTTTCTGAAATGCCCAAAATCCCAAAAAACCCAACTTTCAGCCAAAAAACTCTTAGATCCACCATTAAACCTATTTGATACCAATCCAATGATTTCGACCAACCCCTCTGTTTATACCTCAACCATTAGATCAGACACAACTGTTAGATTCAAGACCTCTCAAAATTCTTACCCATGAAATTTCAACCCAAAATTCCACCGTTTACTCCTCTATTAAGTGAAGGTTGCATTTTGAGCCCTCTCGTTAACTTTGATCCTAATATTTTTGAATCAATCATACCATATCATTGAACTCCAAACACACCAAAATAGATTTCCATGGAGTTTCAAAACAAGACTCTTGTTTACCTTTCCATTAAACCAAGATTTTGTTTCAGATCCTCTCATTGACCCAAATTCCTATGATTTTGAGCCCTCTAAACCAATCAAACATTACCACTAGACCCCGTATACCCTAAAATATCCACATGTAAAATTTCAACACAAAATACCCTTATTCATCCCTCCATTGCACAAAGATTCCATTTTGAGGCTCCAGATCAATCAAATCAAACCCTTTTCTAAATCTGCTGAATCCTAGCCTACTTGGCCCAATCCGATTCCATCGATCAAGTCAGAATGTCCAAAATCCTCATCCTGCCAAATTTTAACAAAAAACACCCTGTTTGACCATTCATCCAAAAAGATTTCGTTTAGGCCAATCTTAACGGCCCATGTACATAAAACCCCCTTCTATGCACAGAACTTTTCCGCACTCTGATCATTGACCAAAAATCCCCATTATCGAACCACAATTCTGGTTTGATCCCCTTGACCAGTTTTGACCCGAATCCACAAAATTACCCCCTTTTTCCCAAAAATTACAAAACTGCCATCGCACCCCAATTAGCCACTGTTGATCGTCTTCTTCGTTGAACTCCTCCTTCGTTCTTCTTCCCATTCTCTCTCTTACCACCTGTGTTTTTCTTTCTTTTTCCCTCTTTTCCCGCCCTTCGCTTTATCATCTTCACTTTGTTCGTCATTCTCCTCTGCTAAGAGAGAGGGCACTCACTGTGTCAACACGTTCGTCATAAATGGGGCTGATTTATGAGTTTGAGCAGTGAGCTTGTTTTTATTGAAAAGTGACAGGATAAGAGGAGTGAGAATATGAAGGACCGGAGTTGGTTAGGAACTACATAAATAGGATTCAATAAAAAAATAAAAAGAAATAAATAATGGATAAAATAAAAAAGAATTAAAATTGCATGATAAAGTGGATGTGATAATAAGAAATATAATAAAAATATTAAAAAAAGAATAAATAATAATAATAATAATAATAAGGGTAAATTTCTTAATGAAAAGGCTGAAATTTCCGTTTTACTTTTGAAAGCTCCTTCAATTCTTCCTCAGTCTGGTCTTCACCGCCCGAGTCCAATCTGGTCTTCATCAGTCAAAATCACCGTTGTCGCTGCAACTTCCGACAGAGACGCTGATCTTCTTTCTCCACCCCTTCCCCTCTTTGTTCTCCTCCTCCTCTGAGCGGATTGGTTGACTAACAAGATGGTTCAGAGGGTTAGAGAGAACAGACGAGAAGAAGGACCTCCGACTCTCGAATCTTCCTGGCGCTCGGCGGTTATCGATTCTTGTCCGCCACGATGACAAAGCTGGTTCTGGTCGAGGGGAAGACAATGAAGTTGAACTGAAAAAGACCCTTTCTCACTCTTCCTTTTTTTCCTTCTCCAACTTTTTCCCTGGAATTTATTTTGTCCTTTCGACATAATTGTTCCTGACCATATAGAGAACGGACAGGAAGAAAGACCTCCGACTCTCGAATCTTCCTCGATCGTACAAAACCTGAAGACTGAAGTCTTCTTCCTCTGTGTCACTGACCTGCTGCGTTAAAGCCCTAGTTTGAGAGATTCATCGATACTGTGTTAAAGCCCTGGTAAAGAGATGACGATAGCGAAGCTGACGGAGATCTAGCTGACGAAGTTGTGTCCTGATTGACTGTGGAACTCGGATGAGAAACAGATTGGGGTTTTTCGATAAAGGAGATAGGAGTTCGAGATACCTCTAGCCTCTATGGGATCTTTTGCATGTAAAAACCTAGGAGATCTTCTAGGAGCTGCGGTGCTTCTAATGCTGCTGGAGTTTCTTTGGGGCATTTTCTGCAGCACTGAATCCGGTGGGGGTGTGGCATTTTAGAGCTCCACCTAGAAAGACCTCCGATAAGCGTTGCTCGGACAGTTGCCGAAGAGCCATGTCTACAAGGTGCATACCTCTCTACGATCTCGTGGACGAACGAACTCATATCTCTTGATTTCGGGGGATCATTTGTGTCTACCGGAGGAGAAAAGAATTATCTAGAAACATGATTTCTCCAAAACGACTTGTGCAGAAAAACAGGGGAGAGCGGGGTCCGCCACTGCAGCAGGGTGATGAAATAGGGGAAAGAGGGAGAGAGAGAGAGGCCTGAGGTGGAGGGGGCTATGGTCGCCGGTTAAGGACCGAGCCAGCTCGGTTTGCTTCTGGTAAGGGTAAATTTGGGTTTTACAAAAATTTATAGATCACATGTGTATGAATTTTGACGGTTAAATGTTAACAGTAAGGGTAGAGTTAGTCGATTGTCAGAAATAATAAGGGTAGCCTTAGTCAATTTTCAGGATATTACTTAATCAATTAGTTAAACCATAAGGGTCTGTTTGTTTATTGAGAAAGGGATGAGAAAAATGAATATTCCCGAATGATTTTCCCTTTCTTGTGTTTATTTGTTTGTAAATAGTGTTTTGGAATGAGAAACGAGAGGGACGCGGGATCCCAAAATGAAGTGAGCGGGATCGCACCAAAACAGTGCGACCCCGGTGGGAAAAGAAAAAGCTAAGAAAGTTTGTCAGGCTTTGTCAGAGAAAGAAGTCGATAGTCTCCTCTCTCTTCGAAGTAGTAATCCAATGGCCATATCTCCGGCAGCTTCTCCGACCATCTCTTTGAAAGGTAACACAAGATCCATGAATATCTCTCTCTAGCGGTCATGTTCTACCATTTTTTGTTGTTTTTCGGTCCATGGTTCCTTCTTCCCCAACCCCATGTTTTTCCCCTCAGTGGTTGGAAGCTCAGCCATTTTCTTCATTGTCTTCGGCAAAGGTTTTGCCAAAATAAAATCACACTCTCCACAAGCATGCATCCATGTCTATATCTAACATTTTAACCACATTTCTGTAGATCACTAAGAGTGTAAGGTTTGAAACCTCGAATCCAATAGGTTTTCTTTCTGTCATTACTCACTCTTTTTCTCTCTCATTTTTGTAAGAAGTGTAGTGCTAAAGAATGAAATTGGTTTCACTGATTTACTATTTTTTTTTGAGTTTCAGCCTTGAGGCGAGATTTACGAAGAATCCAAGTTTCTCCCTCTCATTTGGTTTAGGATACAGAAGGAGCCAATTGTTATTTTCTTAGACCCCATTAGGGCGGATTCTAGAATTTGGACACCTTCTCCCAATGACATTTTTTCTTGTGCTTCTTTCTTCAAAGTCTTAAGTCAGTCCACCAGTCCAACCTTCCCTCATTTTCCTGTTGATGAAGTTTGGTGCAGAGCAATACCTCCTAGGGTTGGTAGTTTTTGTTGGGAAGCCTATCTGGAAAGAATCAACATTGGTGATCTACTCCAAAAGAAAAGACCCAATACTTGTTTGTCACCTCAGTGGTGTGTTCTTTGTAAAGCGGATGGGGAGACTGGTTTTCAYCTACTGGTGTCTTGCCATTTTGCGAGGTCAATTTGGGCATGGGCTTTGTCCTTATTTGGATGTAGTTGGAATACCCCATCAGACTTGCAAGGCCTTTTTTCCCCTTCTCTTTTTAGGTGGCGGATAAAAAGGGGAAGGACAATGTGGAGAGGACTAAGGGCTGCAGTATGTTGGACACTTTGGGAAGAAAGAAACTCTAAGATATTCTCAGAAGCTCAAAGAGGAGCAGCAGATTTGAGGGCTATCATTCATATTAGGGCGGTACAGTAGCTGAAATATTTGGAGCTTTTCACAGATCACACTGTGGATGACATGTTGAGGAAGTGGGGTGAAATTGCAAATTGCACAAAGACTAAGTCAGTAATGAGTGTGGCTTGGACCCCTCCACCTAGTGGATTTGTGAAACTAAACTTTGATGGGTGTAGCAAGGGAAATCCGGGACAATCGGGGATTGGGGGTGTTTTTAGGGATGAAAATGTGGTCATTTCTGCTATGTTCTTAGGCCCAATTGGAGTGGGTGACTCCCTTAGAGCTGAGATCTTTGCAGTTATGGAAGGAGTACAAAAAGCTAAGGAGTTGAACATCAGGAAACTCTTAATTGAAGGGGATTTAGAGGTGGTGATAGGGTGGCTGATTAAAAATCACAATGGCTTATGGAAGTACAATAATGAGAGGAGGAAATTCAAGTGGCTGGTGCGGGAGATGGAAGTTAAGAGACTTTGGGTTAAAAGATCGGCTAATTCCCTAGCTGAAGGGATGAGAGATCCATTGTATGGATGCCCAAATCTTGCGGAATAAGGGGGGCGAATTTCAAAAATTTTTGTCTCCCTTCAATTGGGAATCACATTCCCTATTTAGAAAATCATATTTTCAATGATCAATCTTGAACCATAAACTGAACCAGATCTGAACCAAAAGGAGTAGGAGAGGATTATACCTGATACGGAGAAATAATATCTCCCAACGGAGGTGTTCACACCCAAGGAATGATCCAAAGACTACTCCCACTGAAAATGGCGCAGTGTAGGATGGAGCAAAATTAACAGTGTTCTTCTCCAAGAACTCTGTCCTTTGCAAGAAACAGCAGGATGGCACATGAGCACAACTACCTATCAATTCTTTCTTAAAGAACTGATGTCAAGATCGAATCTTGACTTCTCCTACAATTGGAGATCGAACTAGCAAACAGGGCGGCAAGAACAAGGAGGCAGCAAGAAAGAATTCTGTAGGGTTGCTTAATTCTTTCTTCTGTGTTTTTCAGCACTAAAGAGGATGTGAATATCTCATTCTACTAAAGGCTACCGCCCCTTCCTTCTTTTGTAAACCCAAAGGATCAACTCCT
>NW_010729180.1:1748440-1772482 GCF_000365185.1 Nelumbo nucifera
TCCAGGGCAATACTGGAAATCTGGTCCAGTTCAAAGATTCAATTAATCCTACACTGTATGTGCCTAGGGTCTCACCCTGGCAGCTGAGACAGGCCACCCCAACCGACTTGGTGGCACCACAGTGTCAGCCTTATCAGGATAGATCTCCCCAGACCAACCCACTRGCTGTGAACATTCTAAACTAACACGATTCTCATTAAGTGTCCAGTTTAAGGGTATTACACAGAAACATACCAAGGAAACATGAATCAAATATGTACTTTTATTCATTTACAATAACTCATAGTGTACATCATTCTAATTGAAGCTAAGGGCATACAAAACTGTCTAACAGATAGGGTGAGTGATTAAAAATCACAATGGCTTATGAAAGTACAATAATGAGAGGAGGAAATTCTAGTGGTTGGTGCGGGAGATGGAAGTTAAGATACTTTGGGTTAAAAGATCGGCTAATTCCCTAACTGACGGTTTAGCTAAACAAGGGGCAGAAAGGGATTCACTTTTTTGGGCTAAGCTGTAAATATAGTGTTTTCTTTCCTTTTTTCTTTTCTTGAGGTTCTTTGTTGCTCTTGGAAGATAAGCATGTTTGTCTTCCTATTGTAAATCTTCTTTTGATGAGTTAATGAAAGTGTTATTGATCAAAAAAAAAAAATTTGTTATTTTCTTCTATAATAAGTGGTAAGCAGATTTCAATTGTTATTTTCTTCTGTAACGCAGTGTTCTACTGCGTGGGTGTGATACAGGGCCTTGTTCTTCCTTCAACAGACATTTGTTTATGTTTATATTTCTACATAATTTTAGTGCTTATTATGTTTTCTTGGATCTTAACCTGTAAGCATAAGTCTTACCCATAAAAAACGCACACACACACACACACAAAGAAGATGAAGATCTTAGTAAAGCTTTTAGAGCTTCAGATTGTAGGGGGGCTACAGAAAAATTAGTTTCAGAAGAGCAGATGAAGTGATTCAGAAAGTATAAATGTCAATGTTGATATACCCGTCCCTCCTAATCCAGGTATCCTCAATCTGTGGTGGTGTGCTCCAAAATTACACTGTTCCAATGATCTATTGGGGTTACTCTCCGTGAAAATGAAAGCAAAGTCCTGCTCTCTAATCTGTCCTCCCCGTGGAAAACTGGAAATTCCCTTCTTTTCTCACACAGAAATGTTAAATATAGTTCATGAACAAAAATACCAGACATGAATTCTGAAATGGAACTCTCATTCTTTATCATGTATATGAGAGTATGCATGCATCACTATGATGATTTGGTTATCAAAAAAGAAAAAAAAAGTGTAATGTATGCTTTCACGTAGCTTTGGTTAGTAACAGTGAAGGAAGTAAAGGAATCTGGCCCTTACTTGCAGCAAATGGATTCCAGCCTGATGAAGTTTAACTCTGGTTGGCATCTGGCCCTTCAATTTTTACCTTTTTTTGAAGCATGGAACTGGAATTCTTGATATCAAGTTACTGGTTGAAAGCTATACTTTTGTTATCGAAGGTTAGGCTTGACCAATTTATTCATGTTGCAACTAAAGTCATCTCCTCGATCGGCTTTCATTGCTCACCATATAATTTGCAGATGATACCTGCATTAGGCAAGCCCCAACAAGCATACTGAAGAATGATAGTCTTCAACTATTAGCTTAATAGTAGTTAAAGAATTCAGTAGTAGTTCTAGTCCATGATGAATAGTTCTTGCCTCTTTTATTCCATATCATTCCACCCTACAGTCAAAAGACACCCCTAATCTCTTCTGCATCTTCTGTCTACTGCCTCATCTTCTCATCTTTCATGTTCTTCATTCTAACAGGTTACCTTTGTTTGAATCTATTGAGAGATATAAGTAATAATTAGCTATATATTATGATTCCCCAAAAAATAATTAATCATCTAATATTAGATGCTCTTTACAGTTTATTATGGAAAATTTTAAATATAGGAAAAGCACTTAGTACCCCCTGCCACAACTCCTCTTGATCTTTGAGAAAATGGCCTCCGGTATATCCTCATTTATCAAAATGGCTTCCGGTATCTCTGAGAAAATGGCCTCCGGTATACTCCTTCACTGTATCCCTTTCCGTTTCTTTTCTGTTTTGAAACACACAGATATATCCCTTTCTGTTTCAAGGATCTTTGAGCTCTTATTGTAACCCCAAATTTAAGATTTGTAAATCTATAATTATTCCAAATTTAAGACTAAAGAAAGTTGAAATAAAAATTTAAGAGAATAATACACTTACACTTATACTTATTCATGGTTGATGGTTGCTCTATTTTTTTTTTGTGTTCTTTGACTACTTTTCCAGCATGTAAATTATATAGGCATTCTAGAATAAATTCCCCAATTTATTTATTTATTTTCTATAAATAGATGGAGCAAAATTTGCCTTATGCAATTGTTGGGGCTGCAACTGCTACAGTTGCAATTTCATTTTCAATGTTGCAAGAATATGTGGATTACATTGATAGGGAACCATCCGTGAAGCAGAATGTAGAACGAAGGGATTTATTGGATAGACTATATGGACAAAAAGAAATACATTGTTATAACCAATTGGGAATGGGGAAATCAGCCATTGCAAGTGTTGATGACTTGATCATAACCAGAATTGATCCATCTTGCATACATAATTTCAAGCAACATCTCCATGAGTGCTTCTCCTTGAAAGACCTAAGCCCACCCAAATATTTTTTGGGCTTAGAAATTATGCGCAGTAGTTCAGGAATTTTCGTATGTCAGAATAAATATGTTTTGGACATCGTTTTTGATACAGGGATGGAGAATTGTAAGCCTGCATCACATCCTATGGTACAACAAAGGCACTTTGTTGATGACAATAGCCCACTATTGGGTGATCCAAGTCCGATTAGTGGGTCGGTTAGTTTACTTGACAGTCACCAGGCCAAAACTCAGTTTTCCAGTGCACATACTGACACAATTCTTAAGCAAGCTGCGCACAGAGCATATGGAAGCTGGTAAAAGAGTGGTTAGATTCATCAAAAGCAATCCCAACCGTGGAATATTCTTCCCGGCAAACAATGAGATGCCACTCCGAATCTATTGTGATTCTGATTGGACCTCTTGCCCATTAACTCGGAGGTCCACTACAGGCTATGTTGTGTTACTTGGTAGCTCCATCATTTCATGGAAGACCAAGAAGTAGTCAACTGTGTTACGCTTGTCTGTAGAAGCTGAATATCAGGCCATGGCTGTTGCCACCAGTGAATTATTATGGCTTAAACGCCTACTCCGGGACCTAAACATTCCCATTTCTGACCCTATAGAGCTTTTTTGTGACAGTCAGTCAGCCATTGACATCGCTACAAATCCGGTCTTTCATGAGCGCACAAAACATATCGACATTGATTGCCATTTTGTGCATGAACATGTTCAGAACAAAGGCCATACAGCTCCAACATAGCTCCACCAAGTCTTAGCCAGCCGACCTTTCGAATAAAGCTCTAGGTGCAGAACAGTCATCTCATCTCATGTCCAAGTTGGGCATCACAGAGGCTCCAACTTGAGGGGGGCGTGTTAGAATATTAGAATAATGTTCTGTTACTGTCCAGCTATCGTCTGTTAGACAACTGGACGTTAGTTACGCAGTTACGAAGTAGTTGTACTGTCAGAGCCAAGACTCATCGCAGTTATGAGCCAAAGACTCATCGAACTATATATATATGTGCAACCTCATTGCAGAATTACATGCAATTTTGAAATACAGAATCCCTTTTTCTTCCGCCCTGTTTTGATAGCTTTCGAGAGTCAAGTAAAGGTCTCAGTTTCCTTATCATTGTCATTCTTAGAGAACATTAACAAAAAATAGGCAGGAGACTGTAATTAATGGAGAGTTGAACATGGGAGAACGGATTACCCAACTGGTGATTGAGAGGGTTATAAATGTCTCTACTACTTTTCATTACAGTGACATTCCCTTGGTTGTGACTGTTAGTAGTTCTGTCTCTGAATTTTCCAGTAAGATTATGAGATATATAGAAGTAACGCTGAGGCCAAAGGTAGTGTGTTTGGGCTATTTGCACAGATCTCTCCGATGGTAAAATCTGAGAAGAAACATCTCAACAAAGAAGAGGAACAGATGCTTGCCTCCTCCCACAAACTCCATCTCGACATGAAACAAAAACCCATCTCAACAAGAACATGATGTGATCAGCTCACTAGTGGCCACTCTCGCCACAAATCCCACACCGACGATTGTCACACAGACACAGTGCCTTCTATAAACCCAGTTACCATAACGCCAACAAATCTTGCACCACCCCAGTGACAGACTGATAGTTCCCTCCATCACACCGGTCACTATTCCATCTGTAAACCCTGTAAATCCGCCTGCAGCGGTGCCAATAACGAATCCAGTTACGACCCCCATAACACTTCAGACCATATTAGAAAACCTATAAACCCAGTCATTGTTCTATCTCCAATTTATTCAATTTCAAATTGGAGAAGGGGTGTCAATCCACCGGTTTTGTACAGTCAATTATAATTATTGGATTGAAAAAATCCAAAATAAATTGGTCCAATATTCTTATTGGTCTGAATTGGATCTAAGTCAAATTTCTAATAATCAAATCATGAGGCCACACCTTTGTCCAATTTGAAATCGATCAAAACTGACTCCAACATAAAATCACTTTTATGAAAATACTTTTACAAAAACACTTTTTACAAAACCACTTTAATAAAAACATTTTTACAAAAATACAATTACGAATTATAAAAGTAACTTGTTACTTGCAATGAAATTAACCAGATATATAGTAGTAAATGGAAATAAATCAAATATATGTTAATGCTTTCATTGGGATTCAAACTCAAGACATCCCACTTACTAAACGGGTGCTCTAACCAACTAAGTTATGGAAGCAATCATTTGCTTACAAATCCCTTTATAAAATCTTTGACCGTTACCAAAGCAGGCCAATAGGCCACAATGTCTGCTACCTGTAATACAATATAACTTTATTTTAAGGACAAAATATTGGATCATGGAGCATAAGGCCCAGAACCAATCTTTAGCCCTAGAACTTGCTATCTGTCCAATATTATGAAGATGAAAAGAGAAAACCCACAATTCAATGGGGCCCCTTTGAAAATTAAATGGACCAAAACACGACTAACCAGCCGTTAAGTGGCATTCAAAAAGATAAAAATGCCCTTCAAGTGTCATCTAATTTTCTTTATCAACCATCCGGTAAAATCAGTATGGCAGTGCCGCCTATTCATCGTCTCGTTTCTCCTCACTCTCTCTCTGCTCTCCCTTTTTAAACTCCTCGATGGGCCAAGAAAATGCAACTTAGAAGAAAAATACGCATCCATCGTCACAAGAAGAAGAAGAGGGAAGATATGGTGAGTAGATTCTGTCGAACTCTTTCCTTCACAGGTCCCAATCCTAGCCAGCCATCGCCACGGGAGAAATCCTACCACAACAAATCCACTAGTTTCCCCTGCAGATCACACCACCCCCTCATCTCCTAGCTCAAGGATGCCATCAATGATCTTAGAACCTAGGTATCATCCAATCCCCATCCCCTCTCCCACGGCTTGAATCGCCTCTAGAGTGTCCACGACTCTCTCGATGGTCTCCTCTAGCTCCCTCACACTCAGGACTCACTTTGCCGGCGACCTGATTGCGTCGACAAGCTCCTTGAAGATTTCCTCCGCTTCATCGACACCTATAGCATCTTCCAAGTCGCTCTCATGGCTCTCAAGGAGCAGCACTTGGTAGTGCAGGTGGTCTTACATCAAGGCTCGTAAGAGGATGGACAAGGAGATGTCCAAACTTGTATCTTTTGTCCGAAACATCGAGAGGAGGAGGAGGTCTTCGGTGATGCCACCGGCTGCTTCCTTATCGAATGTCGATGTTGAGCGAGCTGGAGTCTTTAGGGGCGTCAACGACGTCACTATATCTGGATGACAGTGAAATGTAATCTACGTTATCTCAAAGGTACCATTGAGTTTGGGCTCTTCTTTGCTGCCAACTCTTCTGGATCTTTAGTCACATTTTCTGGTGCTGATTGGGTAGGCAGCCTTGATGACCACTGGTATAATGGTGGTTATAGTATATTCCTTGGTTCCCATTTGATCTCCTAGAGGGCTAAGAAACAGCCCACCATTGCCTGTTCCAGCATGGAAGCCGAGTTTCGTTCCTTAGCTAATACCACAATTGAAGTGTCATGGCTTCAGTCTCTCTTACGAGATTTGGGCGTTCATCAGTCCTCTCCACCTATTCTCTACTGTTATAACATTGGTGCTACATATTTGGTTGTTTACTCAGTTTTTAATGCTCATATGAAGCACATTGAAGTGGATTTCCATTTTCTGCACGATCATATTCTTCGCAAAAATATGGTGGTTCGATATATCCCTACTGATAATCAATTGGCTGATGTGTTTACCAAATCCCTTTCTCCTGTTTGGTTTGACTTCCTACAGTCCAAGCTCCATGTGATTCCAGACCAGTTTCGCTTGAGGAGGCATATTAAGAATTCTCTTGTTCTTTCTTTAAGTCTTTAAAGTTGTGTTATTCCGACTGTCTTCAATGCATCCCCTAAATAGGGCTTAAGTCCCTTCGAATCTTCATTGCTGATCGGCATGAAAGAAGTTAAACTCAAACACTTAACCAATTTGATTTCTCAAGCATACAAGAGAAATGCAAACTTCTTTGTCATTAGAGATGCACCACAAAATCAGCTTCAGAGTTTTTTCTTTAACAACTCCAATATGGATGGTATAGTCATTATAGATCCAAAAATACTCAAAACCAAAAATTACTTGGTCAATCGATCAGTTGTCCGAGATTCGAAAACGTAGATGAAAAAAAAATTCTGATTCTTGCGTTCGTCCACAGCAGATTATGAGGTTTCGTTCTCAAGCATGAAGGGATGAGAGATCCATCATATGGATGGCCGAACCCTGCAGGAAGGTTGGGTGAAATTTCAAAAATTTCTCTCTCCCACATGGGAATCACATTCTCTATTTTAGAAAACTGCATTTTGAAGGATCAATCTTGAACCTAAACCAGACCAGATCTGAAACCAAAAGGGAGTGAAGGGTTATACCTGATACGAATTAACAATAACCTCCAATGAAGGTGCTCTAGCCCAAGGATAGATCCAAAGACTGCTTTCGCCGAAGATGACACGGTGCAAGATGAAGCAGAATCAGTAGGATGGTTCTTCAGCAAGAACCGAATTCTTCAGCAAGAATATGATGGAGGGCTAGTGAGCACAACTTCTGATTACCTTTTCTGCCAAAAGGAAATATCAATAACACTTCTTGATCACTCCTACAGGTGGAGATTGAACTGGTATGGCGGCAAGAGCAGGAAAGAGCAGGAGATAGGAGCAGTCGAACAGGAGGTTCTTTTCTCTTTGTAATCTTTGAATTAAGAATTATGTCATGGAGGTTCTCCCTGCTCCTCTATTTATAGCCTTTAAAGAGAGCACATCCTAATCCTATCAAGAGTTTCCTAATCCAAATCTTGTATTTGGATCTGGACTCTCTTTAAGAGATAAGGATAATCCCTTATCTTATCTGCAGATAAAGATCAACCCTCATAATCTAATTAAGAGTTTCCTGATCCAAATCTTTATTTGGATCTAGACTCTCTGAGTGGATAGGGACAATCCCTTATCCTATCTGCTGATCTAAATCCCAGAACCGCCCCCTTTTAATTAATCTCATTAAGCCAGTTCGAATTGGGCTTTAGGCCCATTAAGTCCATCTGCTCACTTACCCTTCAAACTGCTGCCCAATTGGATATCCTTGTATGGCGTGGGACCCAAACATTGATCTACACATCATCCACATGGGTTCAGCCCAACCTCTGTTACAAGGCATGGCTGAATTCACTGTAGGAAACAATGAACCCCTGAGTCCATCACCATGGGCTCTTAATGGGCCCAACATTTACACTAAATGGTCATTGGGTCAAGCCACCTTATAAAAACCTAAGGACTGTGGGCAGATGCAAGATTAGCCCATCAGGTATTACCCTCAATGTTCTTACACTTAACCTCTTAGCTCATAATGATCAAACACTACCCGACAAGAGAGGACCTCTCCCTCGGCTGCAAGGTACAGTGCTGCACTCTCTACTCACATGGATCCTGAGAATTAAAACCTTTTGCAAACATTTCAAAACCGTAACATATATATGTATATCTCTATATAAATATATTTTGCAAAACAAATTTCAACGGTTGAAATCAACTGCTGGCAGTTTTGGTTTCCATCAGAGAGAGTGCATCCCCGACCATTCACTTTATCTGACAAAGGGGTTGATCTTGTCACTATGATCACCCACTTAGATGAATTCTTGGACTGTCCCAACATACCCAGGTTTTGACCCCCTCTAAGGATCTCATTGGTTGGCATATTAAAGACAGCCAAATCCAACACCTAGTGTAGTATCATAATTGAGTCTAGGGGTCAGGTGTAACATTCCAGTTTTGCCCATCTATCTCCAAGGTCCAGGGCAATACTAGAATTCTGGTCTGGTTCAGGGTTTCAAGAAAACCCACACTGCATGTACYTCAGGTCTCACCCTGGCAGCTGAGACAAGCCACCCCAACCAACTTGGCGGCACATCAGTGTCAGCCTTGGCAGGATAAATCTCCCTAGATCTATCCAACGGCTATGAAGATTCTAAACTAACATGAGTCTCATATGTGTCCAGTTTAAGGGTATTACACAGAAACACACCATGATAACATGAATCAAATATGTACTTTATTCATTTACATTAAATGTCATAATGTACATCATTCTGATTGGAGTTAAGGGCATACACTGTCTCAATTTCGTACCCAAACTTTAAAACATGACAATCTAGTACCCGAACTTTCATTTTGTGACAATCTAGTACCCGACGTTAACCAGTCGTTAAGTGGCATTCAAAAAGACAAAACTGCCCTTCAAGTGTCATCTAATTTTCTTTATCAACCGTCCGGTAAAATCAGACCGACAGTGCTGCCTATTCATCGTCTCATCTCTCTTCACTCTCTCTCCCCTCTCCCTTTTTAAACTCCATGATGGGCCAAACAAATGCAACTCAGAAGAAAAATACTTATCCATCGTCACAAGAAGAAGAAGAAGAAGAAGAAGAAGGAAGATATGGTTAGTAGATACCGTCGTACTCTTTCCTTCTCAGGTCCCAATCCTATCCAACCATCACTATGGGAGAAATCCTACCACAACAGATCTACCAGTTTCCCCTACAGATCACTCCACCCTCTCATCTCCCAGCTCATGGATGACATCAATGATCTCAAAACCTGGGTATCTTCCAATCCCCATCCCCTCTCCCACGGCTTGAATCGCCTCCAAAGCGTCCATGACTCACTCGACGATCTCCTCCAGCTCCCTCGACTCAGGACTCACTCTATCGGCAACCTGATTGAGTCGACAAGCTCCTCGAAGATTTCCTCCGCTTTGTTGACGCTTATAGCATGTTCCAAACAGTTCTCATGGCCCTCAAGGAGCAGCACTTGGCCATGCAGGTGGATGTTAGAAGGAGAGGTTATTTCAATATCGCGTCTTACATCAAGGTTCATAAGAGGATGGACAAGGAGTTGTCCAAACTTGTATCTTTCGTCCGATGCATCAGGAGGAGGAGGTCTTCGGTGATGCCACCAGCTGCTTCTTTATTGAACGTCGATGTTGAGCTAGCTGGAGTCTTTATGGACGTCAACGACGTCACTACATCTGGATGATAGTGAAACGTATTCTACGTTATCTCAAAGGTACCATTGAGTTTGGACTCTTCTTTCCTGCCAATTCTCTTGGATCTTTAGTCACATTTTCTGATGCTGATTGGGCAGGCTGCCCTGATGACCACTGGTCTAATGGCGGTTATGGTATATTCCTTGGTTCTCATTTGATTTCCTGTAGGGCTAAGAAACAGCCGACCATTGCCTGTTCCAGCATGGAAGCCGAGTTTCATTCCTTAGCTAATACCACAACTGAAGTGTCATGGCTCCAGTCTCTCTTATGAGATTTGGGCGTTCATCAGTCCTCTCCACCTGTTCTCTACTGTTATAACATTGGTGCTACATATTTGGCTGTTTACTCGGTTTTTCATTCTCATATGAAGCACATTGAAGTGGATTTCCATTTTCTGCGTGATCATATTCTTCGCAAAAATGTGGGGGTCCGATATATCCCTACTAATAATCAATTGGCTGATGTGTTTACCAAATCTCTTTCTCCAGTATGGCTTGACTTCCTACAGCCCAAGCTCCATGTGATTCCAGCCCAGTTTCGGTTGAGGGGGCGTATTAAGGAAAGCTATTGGTTGGAAAGTGTAACAAAGGAAAGCATTAAAGATGGTGACTCTACAATAATTGCAAGTTTCCAATACAAAGGAAAGAGATATAAATGGTAACTCTACAAAAGTGCAAGTTGCCTACTCTCTTCATGCTTTCCATTATAATTTCATTCTTTTGTGTATATATACCCAAAACATATTGGTTAACATATACAAGAAATTCAAATTCTTACATTATTTAGAATTTATCTTGTTCTTTTTTTAAGTCTTTAAGTTGCACTATTTCGACTGTCTTCAATGCGTCCCCTAAACAAGGCTTAAGTCCCTTCGAATCTCCATTACAGATCGGCATGAGAGAAGTTAAACTCAAACACTTACCCAATTTGATTTCTCAAGCATACAAGAGAAATGTAAACTTCTTTGTCGTTAGAGATGCATCGGAAAATCAGCTTTGATGTTTTTTCTTTAACAACTCCAATATGGATGGCATAGTCATTATAGATCCAAAAATACTCAAAACTGGAAATTACTTGGTCAATCGATTAGTTATCTGAGATTCGAAAATGGAGAAGAAAAAAAAATTGTGATTCTTGCACTCGTCCACAGTAGATTATGAGCTTTCGTTCTCATGTACACATTTTATTAATGAGAGAAGGGGTGTCAATTGACTGGTTTTGTTTTGCCGGTTATAATTATTGGATTGGGTCAATCCAAAATAAATTAGTCCAATAATCTTATTGGTCTAAATTGGATCTAAGTCAAATTTCTAATAATCTGATTATGAGGTCATACCTTTGTCCAATTTGAAACCAATCAAAACTGAAGCCAACATAAAATCTCTTTTATGAAAGTACTTTTACGAAAATACATTTATAAAATTAATTTCACGAGAAGTACTTTTAAGAAAGTATCTTTATGAAAACACTATTATAAAAGCAGTTTTCCAAAAGTGCTTTAATAAAAGCATTTTTACAAAAATACTATTACAAAAGCATTTTGATAAAAGTACTTTTACAAAACCACTTTAATAAAAGCATTTTTACAAAAAAACTATTATGAAAATACTTTTATAAAAGTAACTTGTTACTTGCAATTAAATCAATCAGGTATATGGTAGTAAAAGGAAATAAATCAAAAAAATATTAATGCTTCCATTGAGATTCGAACTCAAGACCTCCCGCTTACTAAACGGGTGCTCTAACCAACTGAGCTATGAAAGCAATCCCTTGTTTACAAATCCCTTTATAAAATCTTTGATTGTTACCAAAGGCGGCCAATTGGCCAAAATGTCTGCTACCTGTATTACTATATAAATTTATTTTAAGGACAAAATATTGGTTCATGGAGCATAAGGCCCAGAGCCGATCTTTAGCCCTAGAACTTGCTATTTGTCCAATATTATGAAGATGAAAAGCGAAAACCCACAATTCAATGGGGGCCCTTTGAAAATTAAACGGACCAAAACACTGCTAATATTTCCATACAAAGCTTTGTGTTTATCTGGTTAATATCTTATGCAATATCTATAATGACGTATTCCACCGATAAAAAAAAAAGAAAACAGAAATGAGGTCCTCAAATTGTCGTTAGAAGAGTAGAAACTGAGGTCATAATTGTAATGAGGTCCCCAAAATTACAGTTACAGGCTCTCCAATCACCATGCTCGATTCCATAGTATTTTTTAACTTTCTGAACCTAAGTACGATTAATAAATGCCCGTTTTGATCCAAATATAATGAATCAAATTTGGATCTAGGTTGGAATCCATTTGCAACACTTGGAATTAACTAAAATGATATACAATATTGATCTGCATCAAATGGAAAAGTAAAAAGCCTAGAAGTTTGGGACCCTAGCTAATTGTCAATAATAAGGAATTAAATATTAAGAATGTTTATAAAAATATATATTAATTAGGAGAGTTTAAGATGGGGTGCTTTCTTTTAACAATATGATCCCAAAAAGCTGGTTCACAGTGTTTTTCTTGTTATTTTTTTTATTCTAGTTAAAAATTCAGCTATTACTTATTAGCATTGGTATTCGACCTGTTTACGGGTCATGCTTCAGGCTTTGGAGTGGATCCATTTAAATTTTGACAAATGTTAAATCCAAACCCCATCGATGAATAGTTGTAATTAATATACGCATTATAGGGAAATGATAAAGAAAGGCAAAACTCAAAAGAGAATTCTTAGAGTTGTTAAATAAAAGATTCCACTCTTAAGGCTCTATTTGTTTGTGATATAAACGTCGAACCATGGTATTTACGTACCCCAGTTCACGTTTGCGAACGTTTGTTTGATTTGTAAAGAAGTAATGATTAACAGATCAAACAAGTATTTTCTGACACTTTTGTTTTCTGAGAAGGGTGCATTATTGTACCTATTTTTTGGATAGAATTTTGTGTTCTTTGATAATTAACTTTTTGAGAAAAGTTAAGGCATTAGAGCCTATGATAGTTAGAGCTTTTAATGACGGGACCACTCTTTGCACTGATTTCAAACAAAGGAGATGACTGCAAAAACGGTTTAAAATGAGAACTGTATTTGCATTCATGAACTGAAAAAAGGGTAAATATGTAGTGTACATATTTGCATTTGCATTGTAACCAAATGCAGCCAAAGGCTGAAGTTGGAAAGAGCACAAATATAAACAAAACAATACACAGTATAAGGTTTTGCACTCTACATTTTTATATTTTGTACTCCTTCCAAACTGAGCTTAATTAACTTTCCTAGGACATAACATTGGCATGGCCCTTGAAGAGCCGACCCCACTTACTTATTAGTTGAGTCCAATAAGAATAAATAGTTGGTGGAGAGACAGACCCTGCCCTAGACTATGGAACCATCAACATATCATATCTATGATTGCAATATGCCTATACTAATGAGTAAGCAAGTAGTTCTTATACTTATCACAATGAGTGTGGCTTTTCAAATAGTATACCTATGTTTTATTTATCAATTAATCCTCAAGCATCCCAATCAAATTGCTTTTCCTATTTGTGTGCACTAGGCATTGTCAACACACTTTCAAATAGGGAAAATTCTCGATAGGTACCCTGTATTTTAGGCCGAGTCTCAATTTAGTACCCAAATTTTAAAATGCGACAATCTAGTACGCAAACTTTCGTTTTATGACAATCTAATAATCGACGTTAACCAGCCGTTAAGTGGCATTCAAAAAGACAAAAATGCCCTTCAAGTGTCATCTAATTTTCTTTATCAACCATCTGGTAAAATCAGACCGGTAGTGCCGTCTATTCATCGTCTCATCTCTTCTCACTCTCTCTCCCCTCTCCCTTTTTTAACTCCATGATGAGCCCAACAAATGCAACTCTAAAGAAAAATAAGCATCCATCGTCACAAGAAGAAGAAGAACAAAGATATGGTTAGTAGATTCCGTCATACTCTTTCCTTCTCAGGTCCCAATCCTATCTAGCCATCGCCACAGGAGAAATCCTAATACAACAGATCCATCAGTTTCCCTGCAGAGCACACCAGCCTCTCATCTCCCTGCACAAGGACACCATCAATGATCTCAAAACCTAGGTATCATCCAATCCCCATCCCCTCTCCCACGGCTTGAATCACCTCCAGAGTGTCCATGACTCACTCGACGATTTCCTCTAGCATCCAATCCCCATCCCCTGTATTTTAGGCTGAGTCTCAATTTAGTACCCAAACTTTAAAATGCGACAATCTAATACACAAACTTTTGTTTTACGACAATCTAGAACCCGACGTTAACCGGCCCTTAAGTGGCATTCATAAAAACAAAAATGCCTTTCAAGTGTCATCTAATTTTCTTTATCAACCATCTGGTAAAATCAGACCGGCAGTGCCGCCTATTCATCGTCTCACCTCTCCTCACTCTCTCTCCTCTCTCCCTTATTAAACTCCATGATGGGCCAAACAAATGCAACTCAGAAGAAAAATAAGCATCCATCGTCACAAGAAGAAGAAGATGAAGAAGAAGAAGAAGAAGAAGAAAAAGGAAGATATGGTTAGTAGATTTCGTCATAACCTTTCCTTCTCATGTCCCAATCCTATCTAGCCATCGCCCTGGGAGAAATCCTACCACAACAGATCCACCAGTTTCCCCTGCAGAGCACACCACCCTCTCATCTCCCTGCTCAAGGACACCATCAATGATCTCCAAACCTGGGTATCCTCCAATCCCCATCCCCTCTCCCACGGCTTGAATCACCTTCAGAGCGTCCATGACTTAGTCAACGATTTCATGTAGCTCCCTCGACTCAGGATTCGCTCTGCCGGCGACCAGATTGAGTCAACAAGCTCCTTGAAGATTTACTCTACTTCGTTGACGCTTATAGCATCTTCCAAGGAGCTCTCATGGCTTTCAAGGAGCAGCACTTCGTAGTGCAGGTGAATGTTAGAAGGAGAGATAATTCCAAAATCGCGTATTACATCAAGGTTCATAATAGGATGGACAAGGAGATGCCCAAATTTGTATCTTTCGTCTGATGCATCGGGAGGATGAGGTCTTCGGTGATGCCACTAGCTGCTTCCTTATCGGATGTCGATGTTGAGCTAGTTGGAGTCTTTAGGGACGTCAATGACGTCACTATATCTAGACGACTGTGCAACGTATTCTACGTTATCTCAAAGGTACCATTGATTTTGGGCCCTTCTTTGTTGCTAATTCTCCGAGAACTTTAGTCAAATTTTCAGATGCTGATGGGGTAGGCTGCACTGATGACTATTGGTCTACTGGCAGTTATGGTATTTTCCTTGGTTCTCACTTGATCTCTTGGAGTGCTAAGAAATAGCCCACCATTGCCAGTTCCAGCATGGAAGTCCAGTTTCGTTCCTCAGCTAAAACCACAATTGAAGTGCCATGGCTTTAGTTTCTCTTATGAGATTTGGGCGTTCATCAGTCCTCTCCACCTATTCCCTTCTGTGATAACATTGGCAATACATAACTGGCTGCGCACTCAGTTTTTGATGCTCGTACGAAGCACATTGAAGTGGATTTTCATTTTCCACACGATCATATTCTTCACAAAAATATGGTGGTCTAATATATCCCTACTGATAATCAATTGGCTGATGTGTTTAGCAAAGCCCTTTCTGCAGTTTGGTTTGACTTCCTACAATCCAACCATCGTGTGATTCCAGCCCTGTTTCACTTAAGGGGGCGTATTAAGGAAATCTATTGGTTGGAAAGTGTAACAAAGGAAAGCATTAAAGATGGTGACTCTACAATAATTGCAAGTTTCCAATACAAAGGAAAGAGATATAAATGGTAACTCCGCAAAAGTGCAAGTTGCCAAAGGAGGCTCTCACTCAAGTTTAGAAATAGCTGAATTAGGAAGAAAATCATTTAAGAAACATTATACATAGTTAACTGCCTATTCTCTTATTGCTTTCCATTACAATTTCATTCTTTTGTGTATATATAATGTACCCAAAAATCTTGGTTGACATATACAAAAATACATATTCTTACATTGTTTATAATTGCTCTTGTTCTTTCTTTAAGTTTTTAAGTTGCGTTATTCCGACTGTCTTCAATGCATCCCCTAAACATGGCTTAAGTCCCTTCAAATCTTCATGACTGATCGGCATTAGAGAAGATAAACTCAAACACATAACCAATTTGATTTCTCAAGAAAACAATAGAAATGCATACTTCTTTGTCGTAAGAGATGCACCAGAAAATCAACTTCAATGTTATTTCTTTAACAACTCCAATATAGGTGGTATGGTCATTATAGATTAAAAAATACTCAAAACCAGAAATTACTTGGTCAATCGATTAGTTTTTCGAGATTTGAAAACCTAGAAGAAAAAAAATTGTGATTCTTGTGCTCGTCCACAGTAGATTCTGAGCTTTCGCTCTCAAGCAGACGTTTTATTACCGAGAGAAGGGGTGTCATTTGACCGGTTTTGTATGGTTGATTATAATTATTGGATGGGTCAATCCAAATTAAATTGGTCCAATATTCTTATTGGTCTGAATTGGATCTAAGTCAAATTTCTAATAATCTGATCATGAGGCCAAACCTTTGTCCAATTTGAAACGAATAAAACTGAAACCAACATTAAATCACTTTTATGAAAATACTTTTACGAAAACACTTTTATAAAATTAATTTTACGAGAACAACTTTTAAGAAAGTATTTTTATGAAATCACTATTATAAAAGCAGTTTTACAAAAGCACTTTATTAAAAGCATTTTTACAAAAATACTATTAGAAAAGCATTTTTATAAAAGTACTTTTACAAAACCACTTTAATAAAAGCATTTTTGCAAAATACTATTACAAAAACACTTTTATAAAAGTAACTTGTTACTTGCAATGAAATGAATCAGGTATATGGTAGTAAAAAGAAATAAATAAAAAATATATTAATGCTTCCATTGAGATTCGAACTCAAGACCTCCCGCTTACTAAACGGGTGCTCTAACCAACTGAGCTATGAAAGCAATCCATTGTTTAGAAATCCCTTTATAAAATCTTTGATCTTTACCAAAGGCGGCCAATTGACCATAATGTTTGTTATCTGTATTACTGTATAAATTTATTTTAATGACAAAATATTGGATCATGGAGCATAAGGCCCAGAACCGATCTTTAGCCCTAGAACCTGCTATTTGTCCAATATTATGAAGATGAAAAGTGAGAACCCACAATTCAATGGGAGCCCTTTGAAAATTAAACGAACCAAAACACGACTAATATTTCCATCCAAAGCTTTGTGTTTATCTAGTTAATATCTTATGCAATGTCTGTAATGAAGTCTTCCACCGAGAAAAAAAAGAAAAGAGAAATGACGTCCTCAAACTGTCGTTAGAAGAGTAGAAACTGAGGTTATAATTGTAATGAGGTCCCCAAAATTACAGTTACTGGCTCTTCAATCAAAAATCTCGGTTCTACTGTATTTCTGAACTTTCTGAACCTAAGTACGATTAATAAATGCCCATTTTGATCCAAATAAAAATGAATCAAATTTGGATCTAGGTTGCAATCCATTTGCAACACTTGGAATTAACTAAAATCATATACAATATTGATATGCGTCATATGGAAAAGTAAAAAGCCTAGAAGTTTGGAACCCTAGCTAATTGTTAATAATAAGGAATTAAATATTAAAAATGTTTATAAAAATATTTATTAATTAGGAGAGTTTTAGATGAGGTGCTTTCTTTTCACAATATGATCCCTAAAAGTTGGTTCACGGTGTTCTTTTGTTGTTATTTTTTTTTATTCTGGTTAAAAAATCAGCTATTACTTATTAGGATTGGTATTCGACCAGTTTATGGGTCCGGCTTCAGGCTTTGGAATGGATCCATTTAAATTTTGACCAATGTTAAATCCAAACCCAGTCTATGAATAGTTGTAATTAACATTTGCATTATAGGGAAATGATAAAGAAACACAAAACTCAAAAGAGAATTCTTAGAGTTGTTAAATAAAAGATTCCACTCTTAAGGTTCCGTTTGTTTGCAATATAAATGTCTAACCATGGTATTTACGTACCCCGGTTCACGTTCGCGAATGTTTGTTTGATTTGTAAAATAGTAATGATTAACAGATCAAACAAGTATTTTCTGACACTTTTGTACTCTRAGAAGGGAGAATTATTGTACCTATTTTTTGGATAGAATTTTGTGTTCTTCGATAATTAACTTTTTGAGTAAAGTTAAGGCATTAGAGCATATGATAGTTGGAGCTTTTAATGATGGGACCACACTTTGCACTGATTTCAATCAAAGGAGATGACTGCAAAAACGGTTTAAAATGTGAACTGTATTTGCACTCATGAACCGAAAAAAGGGTAGATATGTAGTGTACATATTTGCATTTGCATTGTAACCAAATGCAGCCTAAGGCTCATGTTTGAAAGAGCACAAATATAAACAAAACAATACACAATATAAGGTTTTGCACTCTACATTTTTATATTTTGTACACCTTCCAAACTAAGCTTAATTAACTTTCTTAGGAAATAACATTGGCATGGCCCTTGATGAGCCGACCCCACATACTTATTAGTTGAGTCCAATAAGAATAAATAGTTGGTGGAGAGAGAGACCCTGCCCTAGACTAGGGAACCCTCAATATATCATATCTATGATTGCAATATACCTATACTAATGAGTAAGGAAGTAGTTCTTATACTTATCGCATTGAGTGAGGCTTTTCAAATAGTATAACTATGTTTTAATTATCAATTAATCCTCAAGCATCCCAATCAAATTGCTTTTCCTATTTGTATGCACTCGGCATGGTCAACACACGTTCAAATAGGGAAAACACCCGATAGGTACTCTGTATTTTAGGCCGAGTCTCAATTTAGTACCCAAACTTTAAAACACAACAATCTAGTACGCGAACTTTCATTTTACGACAATCTAGTATCCGACGTTAACCAGCTGTTAAGTGGCATTCAAAAAGACAAAAATGCCCTTCAAGTGTCATCTAATTTTCTTTATCAACCATCTGTTAAAATCAGACCGGAAGTGCCGCCTATTCATCGTCTCATCTCTTGTCACTCTCTCTCCCCTCTCCCTTTTTAAACTACATGATGGGCCAAACAAATGCTACTCAGAAGAAAAATAAGCACCCATCGTCACAAGAAGAAGAAGAAGAAGAAGAAGAAGAAGAAGAAGAAGAAGAAGGAAGATATGGTTAGTAGATTCCATCATACCCTTTCCTTCTCAGGTCCCAATCCTATCTAGCCATCGCCACGGGAGAAATCCTACCACAATAGATCCACCAGTTTCCCCTGCAGAGCTCACCACCCTCTCATCTCCCTGCTTAAGGACACCATCAATGATCTCAAAACCTGGGTATCATCCAATCCTCATCCCCTCTCCCACGACTTGAATCACCTCCGGAGCATCCATGACTCACATGACAATTTCCTCTAGCTCCCTCGACTTAGGATTCACTTTACCGGCGACCTGATTGAGTCGAAAAGCTCCTTGAAGATTTCCTCTACTTCGTTGACGCTTATAGCATCTTGCAAGCAGCTCTCATGGCTTTCAAGGAGCAGCACTTTGCAGCGCAGGTGTATGTTAGAAGGAGAGATAATTCCAATATCGTGTCTTACATCAAGGTTCATAAGAGTATGGACAAGGAGATGTCCAAACTTGTATCTTTCGTCTAATGCATCCGGAGGAGGATGAGGTCTTCGGTGATGCCTTGGTTGCTACCTTATCAGATGTCGATGTTGAGCTAGCTGGAGTCTTTAGGGACGTCAATGACGTCACTATATCTTGACGACTGTGAAACATATTCTACGTTATCTCAAAGGTACCATTGATTTTGGGCCCTTCTTTGCTGCTAATTCTCCTGGATCTTTAGTCAAATTTTCAGATGCTAATGGGGTAGGCTGCATTGATGACTATTGGTCTACTGGTAGTTATGGTATTTTCCTTAGTTCTCACTTGATCTCTTGGAGTGCTATGAAATAGCCCACCATTACCAGTTCCAGCATGGAAGTCCAGTTTCGTTCGTCAGCTAAAACCACAATTGAAGTGCCATGGCTTCAGTCTCTCTTACGAGATTTAGGCGTTCATCAGTGATGTGTGCACAATTTACATATAAATTCTGGTGTTTATGCATGGTTTTGGTGCTGATTTGTGTGAATTCTTACCCCAATTGAGCTTGATTTCAAGAAATTTCCGAAGGGGACAAGTCTAGGGAAAAAGAGCATGAAACCATTCTAAAGAAGGCCAAATTGAAGGTGATACAGCCCAGTTGGGAGCAAGGCCCAGCCAAAAGGTCAAAGGAGGGCTATTTGGCCCTTAAAGCCCATGCAGCACTCTTTGGGAAAGCGCAAAGAGAGAGCCCAGCCGCAGCCTTCCAAGGGAGCCTATTCGGCCCAACAAGGAGGAGGCCCATTTGCAGCTCAAGTGCAGCCCAAAAGAAGATAGGGGTGGCAATTTCTAGAAGGATCAATAGAAGCTAAAGGCGCCAAACTTTCTTGATGAGAGAAAGGGGCTGAAGAGAAGGCTATAAAAGGAGAAGAGGAAGAGGGGAAAAGGGGTCAAAAAACCTTTTGGGGCGAATTCYTTTTGGGGAGAAGAGAAAGATAGGCACAAGAGAGGAGAAGAAAGGAGAAGATTCAAGAATATTCAAGAGAAGAAGAAGCTGATTTCGAATTTGGAGAAGAAGCCATTGGAAGAGATCAATCTAGGTTGTCTTCTTCCTTGATTTCTGCACTAGTGGTAATCGAATTCAGCTAGGGCTTTCATGTTTATTTCCTCCATTAATTCAATCTTTCTTGCTGTAATTGAATGATGTTTCATGTAATTTCAGATCTGTAATTAGTTCTCTAGGGTTATTCGAATGGATTAGATTCAATTTTGATGTTCCTTGATTATAAATTTAATTGTTAGAACTGCTAGCCGAATTGATCTTAATCTTTGTAATGTCTAAATTGATTGAGAAAGAATTTAGGCAATCTCAATTCTGTTTGGCCAAACTATTTTTCTTTTTTGGAGTTTTTAGATTGCTTGAGAAAGAGTCTAGAAATTCGGATATGCTAATCAAGAACCGAATTGAGTGCAAGGTTAGAGATAACTTGCAAAATTCGATTGATGATCATTCAATTTGAAATGATGCCTTAGAATTTCTAGATCTTAATGCATACATGGGGATTAGATTCTTGCTAGAGATAGATGAATCATCGCTCATGCATAGAATGAACTTGCACTTGAGAGAGGCTGTTCATTGCCTTGGGGTTTCACCAAACCAAGGCTGAATTCTAATCTAATCGAATGACCTAGAGAACTAATTGCTGAAGCAATTCTGTGCATAGTTAGCTTATCTTTTCAATTGCATGAAAGGTGTTTGATCAAATTTGTTAGAGCTAGTTTGTTAGATAGGAACTTAGTTTTTGATTAGGTTAGCATTTTGGTTAATCAGATAATAGATGGCTGATATATTACTAATAGTTGCTGTATAAGTGCTCGTGGGAACGATACTCTATTCATCACTTTATTACTTGTGCGGCTAGTGCACTTGGTAGTGTAGCAATTACGCATCAAGTTTTTGGCACCGTTGCCGGGGACTTATTGAAGCAATATTAGGAACTATTAGCCACTATTAATCTAATCTCTAACTCTATGCATTGTAGTTCAGATTTATGTGCATTAACCTTTATTGCAGATCTAGGTAATTTTTTTTTTCAATTGCTGAATTGCTTCATCTTTGATTGTTGTTTTAGACTTAGTAGTGTAGCTGCATTTTAGTTCTGCATATTTTATAAAAATAGTGTGGTTCAAATCTGTATACATTACTATCATTACTGAAATCAGAATTCAGATCTGAGCACACAAAGATAAAAAAACTAATATAGCTGTTCTAGTTCAGTAGTGTAATTGATAGATGTAGATCTAGTTCTATACATTACAGTTCAGATCTGCACACACTAACCGACATTACTAATTTAGGTAATCTCTTTCTTCTTGCCGAATGCTTCTAATTCTATACTAGGTAATCTGATTTTCTTTTTTCTGTATATTAGGTTCAGATCTGTAGATAGAGTAACTTCCCTTGTTGATAGAAGTAGTTACATTACTAATTTAGGTAATCTCTTTCTTCTTGCCGAATGCTTCTAATTCTGTGTACTAGGTAATCTGTTTTTTTTTTTTGCTTATTGTTAATTGCCTTTATCTTAGTTTGTTGTTCTAGTTTCAGTAGTGTAGCTAGTTTCAGTAGTTTCAGATTTCTTTCTCCTTGCCGAATGCATCTATCTTAGGTTGCTGTTCTTGTTTCTGTAGAATGTAGCTTCTTGATTCTATTGGTTATTTTGCTGATTTGGTAGATTTCAGATCTGTGTTTTGTAGGAAGAACTCTTTAGCTTGCTGTTATAGTTTTCATTTCTGATTTGATAGATTTCTGACTTGATAGATTTCTGATTTGTTGTAGGATTCAGATTTGTATATAGTAACCTTCATTACTGATATCAGTAGTTTTTTTTCCCTATTGCTGATTTGCTTAGTTTTTAGTTGCTGTTCTAGTCTTGGTAGTGTAGCTGAATTTTAGTTATGTATATGTTATAAAAAATGGTGTAGTTCAAATCTGTATACATTAACTGTCATTGCTGAAATCAGAAATCAGATCTGTGCACACATAAAAAAAAATTAGCTGATTATTGTTTTCGGTAGAGTGTAGTTTCTTGATACTATAGGTTACTTTGCTGATTTGAGAATTCAGACCTGTGCTTTGTAGGTAGAACTCAATAGGTTGTTGTTATAGATTTCAAATCTGAGTTGATAGATTGCTGATTTGATAGAATTCTTTAGGTTGCTTGTCTTGTTAGTATTGGTTGCTGTTCTCTAGGTTACTTGGCTGCTTTGATACAAGTAGTTTTATTTCCCATTGTTAAATTGCTTAGTCTTAGGTTGCTGTTCTAGTTTCAGTAGTGTAGCTGATTTTTAGTTCTGTATATTTTATAAAAATCTTATAGTTTAGATCTATGTGCATTGACCTTCATTGCTGAAATCAGAAATCTGAAAKCCTTAGGCTGCTGTTCTTGTTTTGGCAGTGTGCAGTCTTCTTGTTTTGATAGGGTACTTCTCTGATTTCAATCTTGTAAATCAGATTTCAGATCTGTCTATATTAGCTTTCAGCTTGCTGATTGTTCTTTTTCTTGAGGTTTTTCTTTTTAGGTAGATTGTTGTTCCCTTTGTTTGGTAGATTGCCGCTATATTAGTGTTTAACAGTCTCTATTTCTTAGGATTACTGATTTTTTGTTGGATTGCTTTCTTTGATTAGTGTACTTTAGTTTCTTTAGTACTTTGACAGAGGAGATGGCAGCAACCAACTATCAATGACATTCCGAAAGAGCACAAGTTAGAAGGCAGCAAGGTCTTCACAATGTGGACACATATACAACTATATCTGCGCAAATAGGTGCAATCAGCAAGAAGCACATTGAAGTGGATTTTGATTTTCCGCACGATCATATTCTTCACAATAATATGGTGGTCCGATATATCCCTGCTGATAATCAATTGGCTGATGAGTTTAGGAAATCCCTTTCTGCAGTTTGGTTTGACTTCCTACAGTCCAAGCTTCATGTGATTCCATTCCAGTTTTGCTTAAGGGGCATATATAGGAAATCTATTGGTTGGAAAGTGTAACAAAGGAAAAATTAAAAGATGGTGACTATACAATAATGCAAGTTTCCAATAGTAAGGAAAGAGATATACATGGTAACTCTACAAAAGTGCAAGTTGCCAAAGGAGGCTCTCACTCAAGTTAAAAAATATCTGAATTAGGAAGAAAAGCATTTAAGAAACATTATACATAGTTTACTGCCTATTCTCTTATTACTTTCCATTACAATTTCATTCTTTTGTGTATATATAATGTACCCAAAACATCTTGGTTGACGTATACAAGAAATACATATTCTTATATTATTTATAATTGCTCTTGTTCTTTCTTTAAGTCTTTAAGTTGCATTATTCCGACTGTCTTCAATGCATCCCCTAAACAGGGCTTGAGTCCCTTCGAATCTTCATTGCTGATTGGCAAGAGAGAAGATAAACTCAAACACTTAACCAATTTGATTTCTCTAGCAAACAAGAGAAATGCAAACTTCTTAGTCGTTTGAGATGCACTAGAAAATCAGCTTCAGTGTTTTTTCTTTAACAACTCCAATATGGGTGGTATGGTCATTATAGATTAAAAAATACTCAAAACCAGAAATTACTTGGTCAATTGATCAGTTGTCCGAGATTCGAAAACCTAGAAGA
>NW_010729180.1:1774852-1785925 GCF_000365185.1 Nelumbo nucifera
CTTCCTTATCGGATGTCGATGTTGAGCTAGCTGGAGTCTTTAGGGACGTCAATGACGTCACTATATCTAGACAACTGGAATACGTATTCTAAGTTGTCTTAATGGTACCATTGATTTTGGTCCCTTCTTTGCAGCTAATTCTCCTGGATCTTTAGTCAAATGTTCAGATGCTGATGGGGTAGGCTGCACTGATGACTATTGGTCTACTGGCAGTTATGGTATTTTCCTTGGTTCTCACTTGATCTCTTGGAGTGTTAAGAAATAGCTCACCATTGCCAGTTCCAGCATGGGTGTCCAGTTTCGTTCCTCAGCTAAAGCCTCAATTAAGGTGCCATGGCTTCATTTTCTCTTACGAGATTTGAGCGTTCATTAGTCTTCTCCACCTGTTCCCTTCCGTGATAACATTGGTGCTACATAACTGGCTGCACACTCAGTTTATTATGCTCGTACGAAGCACTTCTTCGCAAAAATATGGTGGTCYGATATATCCCTACTGATAATCAATTGGCTGATGTGTTTAGCAAATCCGTTTCTGCAGTTTGGTTTAACTTCCTACAGTCCAAGCTTCATGTGATTCCAACCCAGTTTCGCTTATGGGGGCATATTAAGGAAACCTATTGGTTGGAATGTGTAACAGAGGAAAGCTTTGAAGATGGTGACTCTACAATCAAGCAAGTTTCCAATAGAAATGAAAGAGATATATATGGAAACTCTACGAAAGTGCAAGTTGCCAAAGGAGGCTCTTACTCAAGTTTAGAAATAGCTGAATTAGGAAGAAAAGCATTTAAGAAACATTATACATAGTTAGCTGCCTATTCTCTTCTTGCTTTCCATTACAATTTCATTCTTTTGTGTATATATAATGTACCCAAAACATCTTGGTTGACATATACAAGAAATACATATTCTTACATTATTTATAGTTGCTCTTGTTCTTTGTTTAAGTCTTTAAGTTGCATTATTCCGACTGTCTTCATTGCATCCCCTAAACAGGGCTTAAGTCCCTTTGAATATTCGTTACTGATCGGCATGAGAGAAGATGATTCGTATTTGCTACACTAGGTAGTGCACTAGCCGCTCAAGTAATAAAGTGATGAATAGAGTATCATTCCCACAAGGACTTATACAGAAACTACTAGTAATATATCAGCCCTTTATTATCTGATTAACCAAAATGTTAACCTAATCAAAACTGAATTCCTAATTAACAAACTATCTCTAGCAAATTGGATCAAACACCTTTCATGCAGTTGAGAAGACAAGCTATATGTGAACAGATTTGGTTCAACAATTAATTCTCTAGGTCATTCGATTGGATTGGGATTCAGCCTTGGTTTGGTGAAACCCCAATGTTATGGACAGCCTCTCTCGAGTGCATGCTCAATCTATGCATGAGTGATGTTTCTTATATTTCTATAAAGAATCTAATCCTCATGCATGCATTAAGATCAAGAGTTCTAGGGCATCATTGCAGAATTGAATGAAGACCAACCAAATTGTACAAGTTATCTCTAACCTTATATTCAATTCGGTTCTTGGGCATCATTGCAGTGCGGTTGGCTCCGAAGTGGCCTCCCGCTTCTTTATCATGACAGTACCAAAGCACTGACTACATCTCCTCCTCGGGGACACACATCCTTATGATCTGATATGCACATAGCTTATACAAAAATGGATCCTCCCACAAATAATGTTTCACATCAGAGAAGAATTTCTTCTTCTGTTGATATGAACTGTTGGGGGGGATAACATGTTCAGCAAGGTAATCTGCAAAATCAGCATACCAAGGTGATGAATTTACCTAAATGGAGTAGAGCTGTTCATCCGGAACTCCTCTCGGATGGTGCTGATTGTCTTCTCCTCTAAATCCACATTATCTAACCAGGAAAGATGATCAACAGCTAGGTTCTCGGTGCCCTTCTTGTCACGTATCTCAACATCAAATTCTTGCAACAAGAGGATCCACCTAATCAGCCTCGGTTTTGGATCCTTCTTGGCGAGTGATCTGTATACACAATAACTTTGGACAAAATCAGATATGAACGAAATTTATCAAAAGCAAAGATTACCGCTAGTAGTTCATTTTTATCGTGGTGTAATTCTGCTGGGCACCATTCAAGGTTCTGCTAGCATAGTAGATCGGCTGAAAGTGTTTGTTCAATCTTTGTCCTAAAATAGATCCTACGGCTGAATCACTCGCATCACACATCAGCTCAAAAGGAAGTGTCCAATCTGGTGCTATCATGATGGGTGCAGTGACATCAACTAGAAAGATGAATTTATCTACTTTAGCAAGCACATCTTCTATGATTCCCCTAGGATGCTTTATGGATCTATCAGCTAATTGCAATGTAACTCTAGTTGGTTGGGGTTCACCCAATCCTAGTTTCTTAAAAACCAAATATGGCATCAAGTTTATGCTAGCTCCTAGATCACATAATGCCTTTTCAATTTTCAAACTGCCTATAATGCAAGGGATAGTGAAACTCCCTGGATCCTTCAGTTTCTGGGGCAGCTTGTTAAGAAGGATTGCCGAGCAGTCTTCATTGAGTGCAACAGTAGCCACATCTCCCAATTTCCTTTTATTTGCCAATATCTCCTTCAAGAACTTTGCATAGTGTGGCACCTGGGCTAAAGCATCAGCAAAACGGATATTAATATGTAAGCTTTTAAACACTTCAAGAAACTTACCGAATTCTTTTTCCAATTTGTGTTGCTTCAGCCTATTCGGAAAGGGTACTTGTGGCTGTTGGTTTCTCTCCTTCTTCGGTTCAGATTGCTCATCCTCCATCCTTTTGGTTTCAAGGGTTGCATTTGCCTTGTTTTCAGCCCTTGCCTTCTTCTCTACTTCTGGCAGCTCCTTACCA
This sequence comes from Nelumbo nucifera, assembly GCF_000365185.1. Next base: position 1,777,720 of record NW_010729180.1, read on the forward strand.
CTTCTCAAAGTGATAGCCTGCACTTTCTCCCTTGGGTTCACTTCAGTATTGCTGGATAGAGTGCCTGGTACTCTTGCTGAAATCATTTGTGCCAACTGCCCGACTTGATTCTCCAAGTTCTTTATTGATGCTTCTTGGTTCTGAAATCTTATTTCAGCACTAGCTATGAACTTGGTTATCAGCTCCTCTAGGTTAGATTTCTTCTCTGGCTAATTGAAGTTTTGGGGGAAAGGCTTCGACATATTCTGATTTGGGCGTGACTGATTCGGGTGGCCCCTCCATCCGGGGTTAAAGGCACGAGGGTATTGATTTCCTTGTTGTGTTGGAAAGTTGCCAACGAAGTCTATCTGCTCGGGGGACTGCATAAACTAATTGCCAACTTGACATTCAGTGTTGATATGACCTCCCCCACACCAATCACAAGTCACGGACTGAACATGCATGGCTGCCATCTACATTTCATCTATCTTTTTGCTGAGTGCACCTATTTGTGCAGATAGAGCTGTATAGGTGTCGACATTATAAAGGCCTTGCTGCCGCCTAACTTGTGCTCTCTCAGAGTGCCATTGATAGTTGTTTGCAGCCATCTCCTCTATGAGTGCATGGGAAACTTCAGGGGTCTTGTTGGCTTCGGTCAGCCCATTATAGAAGGTTTGCACTTGCAGCCATATGGGAAGTCCATGATGAGGGACCTTCCTTAACAGCTCCTTGTAACGCTCCCATGACTCATAGAATGATTCTCCATCTTGCTAACAGAAAGTGGTGATGTCATTCCTCATCTTTGCTGTCTTGGATGGGGGAAAATATTTGGAGAGGAATCGGCTAGCCATTTCATCCCATGTTGCTATAGATCCAACCGGCAAAGAATTTAGCCAAGTCTTGGCTTTGTCTTTCAATGAAAATGGGAATAACGTAAGCCTAATAGCATCATCACTCACCCCAGTATGCTTGAAAGTATCACAAATTTCCAAGAAATTGGCTATGTGAGTGTTCAGGTCTTCATGAGCCATGCCATGAAGACCAACCAAATTGTACGAGTTATCTCTAACCTTGTATTCAATTCGGTTCTTGATTAGCATATCCGAATTTCTAAACTCTTTCTCAAGCAATCTAGAAACTCCAAGAATTAWGAACAGTTCGRCMAAACAGAAATCAGATTGTCTAAATTCTTCATCAAGCAATTCGGACAGTCCAACATACAAATTCAATTCGGCTAGCTATTCTAACAATTAAAATCCTAATCAAGAAACATCAAGATTGAATCTACTCCAATCGAATAACCCTAGAGAACTAATTACAGATCTAAAATTACTTGAAACATGATTCAATTACAACAAGAAAGAAGAATCAAGTGAGAAAATATCATGAAACCCTAGCTGAGATCATTTACCATTTGCGCAAAATTCAAGGAAGAAGATAACCTAGATTGATCTACTCCAATGGCTTCTTCTCCAAATTCGGATTCAACACCTCTTCTTCTCTTGAATTTTCTTGAATCTCCCCCAAAAGGATTTCGAACCAAAGGAGTGTGAACCCTTTTTCCCTCTTTCCCTTCTCCTTTTATATCTTTCTCTTTAGCCCCTTTCTCTCTTCTAGAAAGTTTGCCGCCTTTAAGCTCCTTGGGCTGCACTTTGGGCTGTTCTTGAGCTGTACATGGGCCTCCCTCTTGCTGGACCGAATGGGCTCCCTTGGAGAGATTCGGCTAGGCTCTCTCCTTGGTTTCCCCCATGGAGTACTGCCTAGGCTTCATGGGCTGAATAGCCCTCCTTAGGCTTCTTGGTTGGGCCTTTCTCCCAGCTGGGCTGAATTGCCTCCACTTGGCCTCTTTTCCATGGTTTTATGTTATCTTTCCCCTAAGTTGGTCTCCCTTGATAATTTCCTGAATCCAAGCTAAATTGATGTAAGCATTTACACAAATCAGCATCAAAACCATGCATGAACATCAGAATTTATGTGTAATTTGCACACACATCAAAAGATAAACTTAAACACATAACCAATTTTATTTCTCAAGCAAACAAGAGAAATGCATAGTTCTTTGTCATTAGAGATGCACCAGAAAATCAGCTTCAGTGTTTTTTCTTTAACAACTCCAATATGGGTGGTATGGTCATTATAGATTAAAAAATACTCAAAACCAAAAATTACTTGGTCAATTGATCAGTTGTCCAAGATTCGAAAACCTAGAAGAAAAAAAATTGTGATTCTTGTGCTCGTCCACAGTAGATTCTGAGCTCTCATTCTCAAGCAGACGTTTTATTACCGAGAGAAGGGGTGTCAATTGACCGATTTTGTATGGTCGATTATAATTATTGGATTGGGTCAATCCAAAATAAATTGGTCCAATATTCTTATTGGTTTGAATTGGATCTAAGTCAAATTTGTAATAATCTGATCATGAGGCCAAACCTTTGTCCAATTTGAAACCAATCAAAACTGAAGCCGACATTAAATCACTTTTATGAAAGTACTTTTATGAAAACACTTTTATAAAATTAATTTTATGAGAACTTTTAAGAAAGTATTTTTATGAAAACACTATTATAAAAGTAGTTTTACAAAAACACTTTATTAAAAGCATTTTTACAAAAATACTATTAGAAATGAATTTTTATAAAAGTACTTTTACAAAACCACTTTATTAAATGCATTTTTGCAAAAATACTATTACGAAAACACTTTTATAAAAGTAACTTGTTACTTGCAATGAAATTAATCAGGTATGTGGTAGTAAAAGGAAATAAATCAAAAATATATTAATGCTTCCATTGTGATTCGAACTCAAGACCTCCCGCTTACTAAACGGGTGCTCTAACCAACTGAGCTATGAAAGCAATCCCTTGTTTAGAAATCCTTTTATAAAATCTATGATCTTTACCAAAGGCTACCAATTGGCCATAATGTCTGTTACCTGTAGTACTGTATCAATTTATTTTAAGGAAAAATATTGGATCATGGAGCATAAGGCCCAGAACTGATCTTTAGCCCTAGAACCTGCAATTTGTCCAATATTATGAAGATGAAAAGTGAAAACCCACAATTCAATGGGGGCCCTTTGAAAATTAAACGAACCAAAACATGACTAATATTTCCATCCAAAGCTTTGTGTTTATCTGGTTAACATCTTATGCAATATCTGTAATGAAGTATTCCACCGAAAAAAAAAGAAAACAGAAATGAGGTCCTCAAACTGTCATTAGAAGAGTAGAAACTGAGGTTATAATTGTAATGAGGTCCCCAAAATTACAGTTACTGGCTCTCCAATCACCAAGCTCGATTCCACTGTATTTCTGAACTTTCTGAACCTAAGTACGATTAATAAATGCCCATTTTGATCCATATAAAAATGATTCAAATTTGGATCTAGGTTGCAATCCATTTGAAACACTTGGAATTAACTAAAATCATATACAATATTGATCTGCGTCATATAGAAAAGTAAAAAGCATATAAGATTGGGACCCTAGCTAATTGTCAATAATAAGGAATTAAATATTAAGAATGTTTATAAAAATATATATATTAATTAGGAGAGTTTAAGATGAGGTTCTTTCTTTTAACAATATGATCCCTAAAAGCTGGTTCATGGTATTCTTTCTTGTTTTTTTTTTTTTTATTTTGGTTAAAAAATCAGCTATTACTTATTAGGATTGGTATTCGACCAGTTTACGGGTTAAGCTTCAGGCTTTGGAATGGATCCATTTACATTTTGACCAATGTTAAATCCAAATCCCGTCTATGAATAGTTGTAATTAACATTCGCATTATAGGGAAATGATAAAGAAAGGGAAAACTCAAAAGAGAATTCTTAGAGTTGTTAAATAAAAGATTCCACTCTTAAGGCTTTGTTTGGTTGCGATATAAACGTCGAACCATGGTATTTATGCACCCTGGTTCACGTTTGCGAATGCTTGATTGATAAGAGAGCATTGTAGTACCTAAGATTTATGTTACTTTTGTACTCTGAGAAGAGAGCATTATAGTACCTATTTTTTGGAAACAATTTTGTGTTCTTTGTTAATTTACTTTTTGAGCAAAGTTAAGGCATTAGAGCATATGATAATTAGAGCTTTTAATGATGGGACCACACTTTGCACCAATTTCAAACAAAGAAGATGACTGCAAAAACGGTTTAAAATGTGAACCATATTTGCATTCATGAACCGAATAAAGGGTAAATATGTAGTGTAGATATTTGCATTTGCTTTGTAACCAAACACAGCCTAAGGTTCAAGTTGGAATGAGCACAAATATAAACAAAATAATACACAGTATAAGGTTTTGCACTTTACATTTTTATATTTTGTACTCCTTCCAAACTGAGCTTAATTAACTTTCTTAGGAAATAACATTGGCCTGGCCCTTGAAAGCCGACCCCACATACTTATTAGTTGAGTCCAATAAGAATAAATAGTTGGTAGAGAGAGACCCTGCTCTAGACTAGGGAACCCTCAACATATCATATCTATGATTGCAATATAGCTATACTAATGAGTAAGGAAGCAATTCTTATACTTATCACATTGAGTGTGGCTTTTCAAATAGTATAGCTATGTTTTAATTATCAATTAATCCTCAAGCATCCCAATCAAATTGCTTTACCTATTTGTATGCACTCGGCATTGTCAGTACACTTTTAAATAGGGAAAATTCCCGATAGGTACCTTGTATTTTAGGTCGAGTCTTAATTTAGTACCCAAACATTAAAACACGACAACTAGTACACGAACTTTCATTTTACGACAATCTAGTACCCGACGTTAACCTGCTGTTAAGTGGCATTCAAAAAGACAAAAATGCCCTTCAAGTGTCATATAGATTTCTTTATCAACCATCTGGTAAAATCAGACCGGAGTGCTACCTATTCATCGTATCATCTCTCCTCACTCTCTCTCCCTTCTCCCTTTTTAAACTCCATGATGGGCCAAACAAATGCAACTCAGAAGAAAAATAAGCATACATCATCACAAGAAGAAGAAGGAAGATATGGTTTGTAGATTCCGTCATACTCTTTCCTTCTCATGTCCCAATCCTATCTATCCATCACCACGGGAGAAATCCTATCACAACAGATCCACCAGTTTCCCCTACAGAGCACACCACCCTCCCATCTCCCTGCTCAAGGACACCATCTATGATCTCAGAACATGGGTATCATCCAATCCCCATCCCCTCTCCCACGGCTTGAATCACCTCCAAAGCATACATGACTCACTCGACGATTTCCTCTAGCTCCCTCAACTCAGGATTCACTCTACCGGCGACCTGATTGAGTCAACAAGCTCCTCGAAGATTTCCTCTGCTTCGTTGACGCTTATAGCATCTTCCAAGCAGCTCTCATGGATTTGAAGGAGCTGCACTTCGCAGTGTAGGTGGATGTTAGGAGAGATAATTCCAATATCGTGTCTTACATCAAGGTTCATAAGAGGATGGACTAGGAGATGTCCAAACATGTATCTTTCGTCTGATGCATCAGGAGGAGGAAGAGGTCTTCGGTGATGCCACTGGCTGCTTCCTTATCGGATGTTGATGTTGAGCTAGCTGGAGTCTTTAGGGATGTCAATGACGTTATTATATCTAGACGACTGTGAAACGTATTCTACGTTATCTCAAAGGTACCATTGATTTTGGGCCCTTCTTTGTTGCTAATTCTCCTAGATCTTTAGTCAAATTTTTAGATGCTGATGGGGTAGGCTGCACTGATGACTATTGGTCTACTAGCAGTTATGGAATTTTCCTTGGTTCTCACTTAATCTCTTGGAGTGCTAAGAAATAGCCCACCATTGCCAGTTACAGCATGGGATGCCAATTTTGTTCCTCAGCTAAAACCACAATCGAAGTGTCGTGGCTTCAATTTCTCTTATGAGATTTGGGCGTTCAACAGTCCTCTCCACCTGTTCCCTTTTGTGATAACATTGGTGCTACATAGCTGGCTTACTTATTCAGTTTTTTATGCTCGTATGAAGCACATTGAAGTGGGTTTTCATATTCCACACGATCATATTCTTCGCAAAAATATGGTGGTCCGATATATCCCTACTGATAATCATTTGGCTGACGTGTTTAGCAAATCCTTTTCTGTAGTTTGGTTTGACTTCCTACAGTCCAAGCTTCATGTGATTCCAGCCCAGTTTCACTTAAGGGGGCGTATTAAGGAAAGCTATTGGTTGGAAAGTGTAACAAATTGGTCCAATATTCTAATTGTTCTAAATTGGATCTAAGTCAAAATTCTAATAATCTGATCATGAGGCCAAACCTTTGTCCAATTAGAAACCAATCAAAACTGAAGCCAACATTAAATCACTTTTATGAAAGTACTTTTACGAAAACACTATTATAAAAAAAGTTTTACAAAAGCACTTTAATAAAAGAATTTTTACAAAAATACTATTAGAAAAGCATTTTTATAAAAGTACTTTTACAGAACCACTTTAATAAAAGAATTTTCGCAAAAATACTATTACGAAAACACTTTTATAAAAGTAACTTGTTACTTGCAATGAAATTAATTACATACATGGTAGTAAAAGGAAACAAATAAAAAATATATTAATGCTTCCATTGAGATTCGAACTCAAGACCTCCCGCTTACTAAACGGTTGCTCTAATCAACCTAGCTTTGAAAGCAATCCCTTGTGTACAAATCGCTTTATAAAATCTTTGATCATTACCAAAGGCGGCCAATTGGCCACAATGTCTACTATCTGGTTAATATCTTATGTCTGCTATAAAATCTTTGTTCATGGAGCATAAGGCCCAGAACCGATCTTTAGCCCTAGAACCTGCTATCTGTCCAATATTATGAAGATGAAAAGTGAAAACCCACAATTCAATGGGGGCCCTTTAAAAATTAAACGGACCAAAACACAGCTAATATTTCCATCCAAAGCTTTGTGTTTATCTGGTTAATATCTTACGCAATATCTGTAATAAAGTATTCCAACGAAAAAAAAGAACACAAAAATGAGGTCCTCAAACTATCGTTAGAAGAGTAGAAACTGAGGTCATAATTGTAATGAGGTCCCCAAAATTACAGTTACTGGCTCTCAAATCACCAAGCTCGATTCCATTGTATTTCTGAACTTTCTAAACCTAAGTACGATTAATAAATGCCCATTTTGATCCAAATAAAACTGAATCAAATTTGGATCTAGGTTGCAATCCATTCGCAACACTTGGAATTAACTAAAATCATATACAATATTGATCTACGTCATATGGAAAAGTAAAAAGCCTAGAAGTTTGGAACCCTAGCTAATTATCAATAATAAGGAATTAAATATTAAGAATTGTTATAAAAAAATATATTAATTAGGAGAGTTTAAGATGAGGTGCTTTCTTTTAACAATATGATCCCTAAAAGCTGGTTCACGGTGTTCTTTCTTGTTATATTTTTTATTCTGGTAAAAAAATCAGCTATTACTTATTAGCATTGGTATTCAACCTGTTTACGGGTCAGGCTTCAACCTTTGGATTGTATCCATTTAAATTTTGACAAATGTTAAATCCAAACCCCATCTATGAATAGTTGTAATTAATATTCACATCCATTTAAATTTTGACAAACCCCATCCATTTAAATCCAAACCCCATCCATTTAAATTTTGACAAAATTTTGACAAATTTTGTATATAGTAACCTTCATTACTGATATCAGTAGTTTTTTTTCCCTATTGCTGATTTGCTTAGTTTTTAGTTGCTGTTCTAGTCTTGGTAGTGTAGCTGAATTTTAGTTATGTATATGTTATAAAAAATGGTGTAGTTCAAATCTGTATACATTAACTGTCATTGCTGAAATCAGAAATCAGATCTGTGCACACATAAAAAAAAATTAGCTGATTATTGTTTTCGGTAGAGTGTAGTTTCTTGATACTATAGGTTACTTTGCTGATTTGAGAATTCAGACCTGTGCTTTGTAGGTAGAACTCAATAGGTTGTTGTTATAGATTTCAAATCTTAGTTGATAGATTGCTGATTTGATAGAATTCTTTAGGTTGCTTGTCTTGTTAGTATTGGTTGCTGTTCTCTAGGTTACTTGGCTGCTTTGATACAAGTAGTTTTATTTCCCATTGTTAAATTGCTTAGTCTTAGGTTGCTGTTCTAGTTTCAGTAGTGTAGCTGATTTTTAGTTCTGTATATTTTATAAAAATCTTATAGTTTAGATCTATGTGCATTGACCTTCATTGCTGAAATCAGAAATCTGAAA
>NW_010729180.1:1793150-1808759 GCF_000365185.1 Nelumbo nucifera
CTTCCTTATCGGATGTCGATGTTGAGCTAGCTGGAGTCTTTAGGGACGTCAATGACGTCACTATATCTAGACAACTGGAATACGTATTCTAAGTTGTCTTAATGGTACCATTGATTTTGGTCCCTTCTTTGCAGCTAATTCTCCTGGATCTTTAGTCAAATGTTCAGATGCTGATGGGGTAGGCTGCACTGATGACTATTGGTCTACTGGCAGTTATGGTATTTTCCTTGGTTCTCACTTGATCTCTTGGAGTGTTAAGAAATAGCTCACCATTGCCAGTTCCAGCATGGGTGTCCAGTTTCGTTCCTCAGCTAAAGCCTCAATTAAGGTGCCATGGCTTCATTTTCTCTTACGAGATTTGAGCGTTCATTAGTCTTCTCCACCTGTTCCCTTCCGTGATAACATTGGTGCTACATAACTGGCTGCACACTCAGTTTATTATGCTCGTACGAAGCACTTCTTCGCAAAAATATGGTGGTCYGATATATCCCTACTGATAATCAATTGGCTGATGTGTTTAGCAAATCCGTTTCTGCAGTTTGGTTTAACTTCCTACAGTCCAAGCTTCATGTGATTCCAACCCAGTTTCGCTTATGGGGGCATATTAAGGAAACCTATTGGTTGGAATGTGTAACAGAGGAAAGCTTTGAAGATGGTGACTCTACAATCAAGCAAGTTTCCAATAGAAATGAAAGAGATATATATGGAAACTCTACGAAAGTGCAAGTTGCCAAAGGAGGCTCTTACTCAAGTTTAGAAATAGCTGAATTAGGAAGAAAAGCATTTAAGAAACATTATACATAGTTAGCTGCCTATTCTCTTCTTGCTTTCCATTACAATTTCATTCTTTTGTGTATATATAATGTACCCAAAACATCTTGGTTGACATATACAAGAAATACATATTCTTACATTATTTATAGTTGCTCTTGTTCTTTGTTTAAGTCTTTAAGTTGCATTATTCCGACTGTCTTCATTGCATCCCCTAAACAGGGCTTAAGTCCCTTCGAATATTCGTTACTGATCGGTATGAGAGAAGATGATGCGTATTTGCTACACTAGCTAGTGCACTAGCCGCTCAAGTAATAAAGTGATGAATAGAATATCGTTCCCACGAGGACTTATACAGAAACTACTAGTAATATATCAGCCCTTTATTATCTGATTAACCAAAATGTTAACCTAATCAAAACTGAATTCCTAAATAACAAACTATCTCTAGCAAATTGGATCAAACGCCTTTCATGTCGTTGAGAAGACAAGCTATATGTGAACGGATTTGGTTCAACAATTAATTCTCTAGGTCATTCGATTGGATTGGGATTCAGCCTTGGTTTGGTGAAACCCCAATGTTATGGACAGCCTCTCTCGAGTGCATGCTCAACCTATGCATGAGTGATGATTCTTATATCTCTACCAAGAATCTAATCCTCATGCATGCATTAAGATCAAGAGTTCTAGGGCATCATTGCAGAATTGAATGAAGACCAACCAAATTGTACTAGTTATCTCTAACCTTATTTCAATTCGGTTCTTGGTTAGCAGATCCAAATTTCTAAACTCTTTCTCAAGCAATCTAGAAACTCCAAGAATTAAGAACAGTTCGACCAAACAGAAATCAGATTGTCTAAATTCTTCATCAAGCAATTCGGACAGTCCACATACAAATTCAATTCGGCTAGCTATTCTAACAATTAAAATCCTAATCAAGAAACATCAAGATTGAATCTAATCCATTCGAATAACCTAGAGAACTAATTACAGATCTGAAATTACCTGAAACATGATTCAATTACATCAAGAAAGAAGAATCAAGTTAGAAAATATCATGAAACCCTAGCTGAGATCATTTACCATTTGCGTAGAATTCAAGGAAGAAGATAACCTTGATTGATCTCCTCCAATTGCTTCTTCTCCAAAGTTGGATTCAGCACTTCTTTTTCTCTTGAAGCTTCTTGAATCTCCCCCTTTCTTCTCTCTTGCACGCCTCTCTCTCAATTCTCCCCAAAAGGATTTCGAACCAAAGGAGTTTGAACCTTTTTTCCCTCTTTTTCTTCTCCTTTTATAGCTTTCCCTTCATCCTCTTTCTCTCTTCTAGAAAGTTTGCCACCTTTAGGTTCCTTGGGCTGCTCTTAAGTTGTACATGGGCCTCCCTCTTGCTGGGCTGAATGGGCTCCCTTGGAGAGCTTCGGCTAGGCTCTCTCCTTGGGTTTCCCCATGGAGTGCTGCCTAGGCTTCATGGACCGAATAGCCCTCCTTAGGCTTCTCGGCTGGGCCTTTCTCCCAGCTAGGCTGAATTGCCTCCACTTAGCCTCTTTTCCATGGTTTTTTGTTATCTTTCCCCTAAACTGGTCTCCCTTGAAAATTTCCTGAAATCAAGCTAAATTGAGGTAATAATTTATACAAATCATCATCAAAATCATGCATAAACATCAGAATTTATGTGTAATTTGCACACACATCAAACACCCCCACACTTAAGCTTTTGCTTGTAAGCAAAGACATCACCCATAAACTGATCATCCCCCCTTATTATTACCATTTACCGGATGAATTTAGGATGAGAATACATTGAGTGGTTGGGAAACCTGTGTAGGTATTCTAATTCATTAATCTGAATTGCCATTCTTATCATATACATAAGAGCCAAGGCAAGGGAGAATATGAAATTTTTCATGCTCCAACAACATTCACTTCCATTCAATATGTAAATCAGCTCCTTGACCGCTCAATTAACCATTACATTGAGCTTGGTCACAAATCTGTCACTGCCCCTAATGGAGTATTCAACCACATTTTGTCCCTTTGAACCTCAGTCGTCACCGAATTCTTTTCCTTCCCCTTTTTTTTTTGGTGTGAGTGCATTTTATGCTCCATCTCACACTGGTCACAGGCTAGAAGCAGATAACAATACTCATATTCCAAGTTGCTAGTTTTACTATTCAACTCGGAATAACGGAGTTGGGACTAAACTCATATCATGAACCGCTAGTTTTGCTATTCAGTTCATGACAGCGAAGTCATTTGGACTTTGTCCTTTTTCTTTTCTTCTCTTTTTTTTTTCAATTGTTGAACCTCATACATTAACAATTCAGATATGAACATAGATCGAATGACCATTAAGATGTCAGTCAAGTGCATCATACACATGAAGAAAGTTAGGGCTGGTCATGATGAAAGTCCTATTCGGCTTCCTTAACCTCATGCAATGTGATAAAATTGGATCATGCACAAGAATAAAGTCTCACACTTACAAAGATTTCCCTCAACTCATTGTATTCCCTCTTGGAATTCACCTTATAAACAACAATAATCTTGAGGGAATTTCAGTTTATCCAGCCTATCAATGCATGTATGTGTTGGGGTGATTGAGGTGCATAGCTACGACCTAACTTTCCCACACTTAAGATGAACATTGCCCTCAATGTTCCTAGTGTTAGAGAGTGAAGATGAATCCATCAATGAGGGTATTTGCATGAAGAGCATTATCAAGTAATGAGAGGGGTTTAGAGGACTTCCCTGAAGATCCTTCTAAAATCTGGAATGGCTCTTTTGTTTGGAACTTCTAGCTGCTAAGAATCACACAAAACTAGGAAGAGAGAATGATACACTAAAAGAGATCAGTAACCTACTCAATTAACAGCCTAAGAAAAAAAACTACTCAAATGCTATGAATAAGAAAAGCAAAAAACACAAAAATAGTTTATAACTGATCATCTAAAGCTTGACAGTTTAGTGAAGTCACCGGTCGTCTAGGTATATAGTGGATGGAGTAGGCAACGTTCCACCCACTATATATGGTTTGAGGCGTTGACCATTGACCTTAAATGTGCCTTGTGCTTGGTGGGTGACCTCTACGGCTCCATGGGGGAAAACCTGTGTGATGGTGAAAGGCCCAGACCATCTCGATTTCAGCTTGCCCGGGAACAACTGGAGACAGGAATTATACAACAACACTTGCTGGCCCACATGAAAATCACGTCTCAACAAGTTCCTATCATGCAATCTTTTAGTTCTCTCCTTGTAAACCTTGGCATTCTCATAGGCGACAAGTCTGAATTCATTCAACTCATTCAGCTGCAGCCACCTCTCTGCTCCTATGGCCTATGAATCAAAATTTAAGAACTTTAGTGCCCAATATGCCTTATGTTCCAATTCAACAGGTAAATGACATGCTTTTCCAAAAACTAACCTGTAGGGAGACATGCTGATGGGTGTTTTATATGCAGTTATGTATGCCCATAATGCATCATCTAACCTGATTGCCCAGTCTTTCCTAGCAGAGTCGACTGTCTTCTCCAAAATTCTTTTGAGCTCCCTATTAGTTAATTCTACTTGGCCACTGGTTTGAGGGTGATATGGGGTAGCTAATTTGTGTGTAACACCGTATTTTCGCATCAGCCGCTCAAATTGGGTGTTGCAGAAATGAGTTCCTCTATCACTAATGATAGCTCGGGGTGTGCCAAATTGGATGAAAATCTTTTTCAGGAAATGTAGTACCCTCTTAGAGTCATTTGTGGGTAAATCTGTGGCTTCCACTCATTTAGACACATAATCAACAACCACTAGGATGTACTTATTACCAAAAGAATTCGGGAAGGGTCCCATGAAGTCTATACCCCATACATAAAAAATTTCACAAATCAAGATATTAGTGAGGGGCATTTCATTCTGTCGGGAAATGTTACCTGCTCTCTGACATTGATCACATGCGGATACATACCTATGACCATCATTGAACAAGGTAGGCCAATAGAAACCTGAGTGCAAAACCTTGGCTGCAGTGCGGTTGGCTCCGAAGTGGCCTCCCGCTTCTTTATCATGACAGTACCAGAGCACTGACTCCACCTCCTCCTCGGGGACACACCTCCTTATGATCTGATATGCACATAGCTTATACAAAAGTGGATCCTCCCACAAATAATGTTTCACATCAGAGAAGAATTTCTTCTTCTGTTGATATGAAATGTTGGGGGGGATAACATGTCCAGCAAGGTAATTTGCAAAATCAACATACCAAGGTGATGAATTTACCTAAATGGAGTAGAGTTGTTCATCGGAAACTCCTCTCAGATGGTGCTGATTGTCTTCTCCTCTAAATCCACATTATCTAACCGGTAAAGATGATCAACAGCTAGGTTCTCGGTGCCCTTCTTGTCACGTATCTCAACATCAAATTCTTGCAACAAGAGGATCCACCTAATCAGCCTCAGTTTTGCATCCTTCTTGGCGAGTAGGTGTCTTAATGCCGAGTGATCTGTATACACAATAACTTTGGACAAAATCAGATATGAACGAAATTTATCAAAAGCAAAGATTACCGCTAGTAGTTCATTTTCTGTCGTGGTGTAATTCTGTTGGGCACCATTCAAGGTTCTGCTAGCATAGTAGATCGACTGAAAGTGTTTGTTCAATCTTTGTCCTAAAACAGATCCTATGGCTGAATCACTCGCATCACACATCAGCTCAAAAGGAAGTGTCCAATCTGGTGCTATCATGATGGGTGCATTGATCAGCTTGTCCTTCAGAATATTGAATGCTTGTAGGCATTCGGCTGTGAACTCAAAGGCCACATCCTTCTGAAGCAAAGTGGACAATGGCTTGGCTATCTTGGAGAAGTCCTTGATAAATCTTCTATAGAATCCGACATGTCCCAAGAAGCTTCTACAGATCGGACGGATGTTGGTGGTAGCAACTTTTCAATTGTCTCCACCTAAGCTCTATCAACCTCTATACCTCTCTGTGAAATCTTATGCCCAAGCACGATGCCTTTTGCACCATGAAATGACACTTCTCCCAATTCGGCACTAGATGTGTCTCCCTGCACCGCCTAAGCACCTTCTCCAAATTGTTCAAACATGCATCAAATTAAGAGCCAAAGACTGAGAAATCATCCATGAAAACTTCCATGAACTTTTCAACCTTATCAGAAAATATTGACATCATACACCGCTGGAATGTTGCTGGAGCATTGCACAACCCGAATGGCATCCTCCTATAGGCAAAGGTACCATATGGGCAARTGAAAGTGGTCTTCTCTTGATCCTCCGATGCAATTGGAATCTGATTGTAACCTGAATACCCATCCAAGAAACAATAATACTCATGCCCGGCCARCCTCTCTAACATTTGGTCAATAAACGGGAGAGGGAAGTGATCCTTGCGTGTGGCTTCATTCAATTTTTTGTAGTCAATGCATACTCGCCACCCGGTAACGGTTCTAGTCGGCATGAGTTCATTTCTTTCATTTGGAACAACGGTCATGCCACCTTTCTTTGGCACTACTTGCACGGGGTCACCCATGAACTATCAGAAATAGGATAAATAATCCCGGCATCTAGTAACTTGATGACTTCAACCTTCACCACCTCTTTCATATTTGGGTTCAGGCGTCTTTGGGGCTGAACTGAAGGCTTACTTCCTTCCTTCATCAGAATTCGGTGTGTGCACATAGATGGGTTGATACCCTTGATGTCGGCTACCTTCCAAGCCAAGGCTGTCTTGTGTTCCCGTAACACTCTCAACAGTTTTTCTCTTTGCAAAGGGYTCAATGCTGCTGAYAYGATTACCGGTAGAGCTGATGATGCCTCTAAGAAAGCATACTCCAAATGTGGTGGAAGTTGCTTCAAATCAAGGGTGGGAGATTATTGGGTTGAAGGCTTGTTTGTCAGTATTGGCGGTCTGTCCAAGCTCTCCAACTTGAGAAATCCCTTCCCTTGAAACCGTGGATTGGCATTCAGGTATGTTGCCATGCTGTGAATCTCCTCATTTTCTTCCCTTGCAGCTCCTCCCTCTTGTATGCAAAGGTCAAGGGGGTCGGCCAACCTGCTAACCTGAAAGCAATCATCAACTGCATGATCAATAATATCAACCATGTAACAAGAATCATCACTAGAAAGTGCATGTTTTATAGCATCAGACATTTTAAAAATTATTTCCTCATCTTGAATCCTAAGGCTGAGTTGCCATTGTTGGACATCAATCATTGCCTTCCCCGTAGCTAGGAAAGGTCTCCCTAGGATAAGAGGAACATCAACATCCTCTTTCATGTCTAATACAATGAAATCAACTGGAAAGATGAATTTATCTACTTTAACAAGCACATCTTCTATGATTCCCCTAGGATGCTTTATGGATCTATCAACTAATTGCAATGTAACTCTAGTAGGTTGGCGTTCATCCAATCCTAGTTTCTTAAAAACCAAATATGGCATCAAGTTTATGCTAGCTCCTAGATCACATAATGCCTTTTCTATTTTCAAACTGCCTATAGTGCAAGGGATAGTGAAACTCCCTAGATCCTTCAGTTTATGGGGCAGCTTGTTAAGAAGGATTGCCGAGCATTCTTCATTGAGTGCAACAGTAGCCACATCTCCCAATTTCTTTTTATTTGCCAATATCTCCTTCAAGAACTTTGCATAGTGTGGCATTTGGGCTAAAGTATCAGCAAAAGGGATATTAATATGTAAGCTTTTAAACACTTCAAGAAACTTACCGAATTCTTTTTCCAATTTGTGTTGCTTCAGCTTATTCAGAAAGGGTACTTGTGGTTGTTGGTTTCTCTCCTTCTTCGGTTCAGATTGCTCATCCTCCTTCCTTTCGGTTTCAAGGGTTGCATCTGTCTTGTTTTCAACCCTTGCCTTCTTCTCTACTTCTGGTAGCTCCTTACCACTTCTCAAAGTGATAGCCTGCACTTTCTCCCTTGGGTTCACTTCAGTATTGCTGGGTAGAATGCCCGGTACTCTTGCTGAAATCATTTGTGCCAACTACCCGACTTGATTCTCCAAGTTCTTTATTGATGCTTCTTGGTTCTGAAATCTTGTTTCAGCACTAGCTATGAACTTGGTTATCAGCTCCTCTAGGTTAGATTTCTTCTCCAGCTGATTGAAATTTTGGGGGAAAGGCTTTGACATATTCTGATTTGGGCATGACTGATTCGGGTGGCCCCTCCATCCGGGGTTAAAGGCACGAGGGTACTGATTTCCTTGCTGCCTTGGAAAGTTGCCAACGAAGTCTAACTGCTCGGGGGACTATATAAACTAATTGCCAACTTGACATTCATTGTTGATATGACCTCCCCCACACCAATCACAAGTCACGGACTGAACATGCATGGCTGCCATCCGCATTTCATCTATGTTTTTGCTGAGTGCACCTATTTGCGCAGATAGAGCTGTATAGGTGTCGACATTATGAAGGCCTTGCTGCTGCCTAACTTGTGCTCTCTCAGAGTGCCATTGATAGTTGTTTGCAGCCATCTCCTCTATGAGTGCATGGGAAACTTCAGGGGTCTTGTTGTTGATGGAACCCCCAGCTGCCGCATCCATAATGGTCTTGCTGGCTTCGGTCAGCCCATTATAGAAGGTTTGCACTTGCAGCCATATGGGAAGTCCATGATGAGGGACCTTCCTTAACAGCTCCTTGTAACGCTCCCATGACTCATAGAATGATTCTCCATCTTGCTGACAGAAAGTGGTGATGTCAACCTCATCTTTGCTGTCTTGGATGGGGGAAAATATTTGGAGAGGAATCGGCTAGCCATTTCATCCCATGTTTCTATAGATCCAACCGGCAAAGAATTCAGCCAAGTCTTGGCTTTGTCATTCAATGAAAATGGGAACAACCTAAGCCTAACAGCATCATCACTCACCCCATTATGCTTAAAAGTATCACAAATTTCCAAAAAATTGGCTATGTGAGTGTTCGGGTCTTCATGAACCATGCCACAAAATTGAACCGTGTTTTGTATCATCTGAATTATGGCTGGTTTGATCTCAAAATTATTGGCAGCTATGGATGGTCTTTCAATGCTTGAAGCAGCCCCCGGAAAGGATTAATTTGGCATAGTCCATCATGGTTCTTGGTTCGGCCATCTCTTCAATTTTAGCTCTCACTTGTCTAGCAGCTCTAAGGCGGATGCGGAGGGTTCTTTCAATCTTGGGATCGTAGGGGATTCCCTCCATTTCAGATCTGCTTGTCATAAACTGTACAAGTCAAAGTAATAAAGAAGCTAATGTACACCAATCAGAAAATTAATCTATCAAGCAAGGAAACTGCACACTACCGAAACAAGATCAGCAACCAAAGACAACTACAATTAGCAAGAAGAAAGAAAATGACTTATATCAGCAATGGAGGTTAATGTACACAAATCTGAACCAATGTGTATAGAATTAAAAATCAGATTAACAGTGGCTAATGGTTCCTAATATTGCTGTAATAAGTCCCCGGCAACGGCGCCAAAAACTTGATACGTATTTGCTGCACTAGCAAGTGCACTAGCCGCTCAAGTAATAAAGTGTTGAATAGAATATCGTTCCCACGAGGACATACAACAACTACTAGTAATATATCAGCCATCTATTATCTGATTAACCGAAATGTTAACCTAATCAAAACTGAATTCCTAACTAACAAACTATCTCTAGCAAATTGGATCAAACACCTTTCATGCAGTTGAGAAGACAAGCTATATGTGAACAGATTTGGTTCAACAATTAATTCTCTAGGTCATTCGATTGGATTGGGATTCAGCCTTGGTCTGGTGAAACCCCAATGTTATGGACAGCCTCTCTCGAGTGCATGCTCAATCTATGCATGAGTGATGATTCTTACATCTCTATCAAGAATCTAATCCTCATGCATGCATTAAGATCAAGAGTTCTAGGGAATGAAGACCAACCAAATTGTACAAGTTATCTCTAACCTTGTATTCAATTCGGTTCTTGATTAGCATATCCGAATTCCTAAACTCTTTCTCAAGCAATCTAGAAACTCCAAGAATTAAGAGCAGTTCGACCAAACAGAAATCAGATTGTCTAAATTCTTCATCAAGCAATTCGGACAGTCTAGCATACAAATTCAATTCGGCTAGCTATTTTAACAATTAAAATCCTAATCAAGAAACATCAATATTGAATCTAATCCATTCGAATAACCCTAGAGAACTAATTACAGATCTGAAATTACCTGAAACATGATCCAATTACAGCAAGAAAGAAGAATCAAGTGAGAAAATATCATGAAACCCTAGCAGAGATCATTTACCATTTGCACAGAATTCAAGGAAGAAGATAACCTATATTGATCTCCTCCAATGGATTATTCTCCAAATTCGGATTCAGCACCTCTTCTTCTCTTGAAGCTTCTTGAATCTCCCCCAAAAGGATTTCGAACCAAAGGAGTGTGAACCCTTTTTCCCTCTTTCTCTTCTCCTTTTATAGCTTTCTCTTCAGCCCCTTTCTCCCTTCTAGAAAGTTTGCCGCCTTTAGGCTCCTTGGGCTGCACTTTGGGCTGTTCTTGAGCTATACATGGGCCTCCCTCTTGCTGGGCCGAATGGGCTCCCTTGGAGAGATTCGGCTAGGCTCACTCCTTGGTTTCCCCCATGGAGTGTTGCCTAGGCTTCATGGTCCGAATAACCCTCCTTATGCTTCTCGGTTGGGCCTTTCTCCCAGCTGGGGCTGAATTGCCTCCACTTGGCCTCTTTTCCATGGTTTTATGTTATCTTTCCCCTAAGTGGGTCTCCCTTGATAATTTCCTGAAACCAATCTAAATTGAGGTAAGCATTTACACAAATCAGCATCAAAACCATGCATAAACATCAAAATTTATGTGTAATTTGCACACACATCAAAAGATAAACTTAAACACATAACCAATTTTATTTCTCAAGCAAACAAGAGAAATGCATACTTCTTTGTCGTTAGAGATGCACCAAAAAATCAGCTTCAGTGTTTTTTCTTTAACAACTCCAATATGGGAGGTATGGTCATTATAGATTAAAAAATACTCAAAACCAGAAATTACTTGGTCAATCGATCAGTTGTCCGAGATTCGAAAACCTATAAGAAAAAAAATTGTGATTCTTGCGCTCGTCCACAGTAGATTCTGAGCTTTCATTCTCAAGCAGACGTTTTATTACCGAGAGAAGGGGTGTCAATTGACCGGTTTGGTATGGTCGATTATAATTATTGGATTGGGTCAATCCAAAATAAATTGGTCCAATATTCTTATTGGTTTGAATTGGATCTAAGTCAAATTTGTAATAATCTGATCATGAGGCCAAACCTTTGTCCAATTTGAAACAAGTCAAAACTGAAGCCGACATTAAATCACTTTTATGAAAGTACTTTTACAAAAACACTTTTATAAAATTAATTTTATGAGAAGAACTTTTAAGAAAGTATTTTTATGAAAACACTATTATAAAAGCAGTTTTACAAAAACACTTTATTAAAAGCATTTTTACAAAAATACTATTAGAAATGAATTTTTATAAAAGTACTTTTACAAAACCACTTTAAGAAAAATATTTTTGCAAAAATACTATTACAAAAACAGGTTTATAAAAGTAACTTGTTACTTGCAATGAAATTAATCAGGTATATGGTAGTAAAAGGAAATAAATTAAAAATATATTAATGCTTCCATTAAGATTCGAACTCAAGTCCTACCGCTAACTAAATGGGTGCTCTAACCAACTGAGCTATGAAAGCAATCCCTTGTTTACAAATCCCTTTATAAAATCCATTTGCAACACTTGGAAGTAACTAAAATCAGATACAATATTGATCTACGTCATATGGAAAAGTAAAAAGCCTAGAAGTTTGGGACCCTAGCTAATTGTCAATAATAAAGAATTAAATATTAAGAACGTTTATAAAAATATATATTACTTAGGAAAGTTTAAGATGAGGTGCTTTCTTTTAACAATATGATCCCTAAAAGCTGGTTCATGGTGTTCTTTCTTGTTATTTTTTTTTATTATGGTTAAAAAATCAGCTAGTACTTATTAGGATTGGTATTCGACCAGTTTACGAGTCAGGCTTCAGGCTTTGGAATGGATCCATTTAAATTTTGACAAATGTTAAATCGAAATCCCGTCTATGAATAGTTGTAATTAATATTCGCATTATAGGGAAATGATAAAGAAAGGCAAAACTCAAAAGAGAATTCTTAGAGTTGTTAAATAAAAGATTCCACTCTTAAGGCTCCGTTTGTTTGCGATATAAACGTCGAACCATGGTATTTTTGTACCCCGGTTCACGTTTGCAAACGTTTGTTTGATTTGTAAAGTAATGGTTAACAGATCAAACAAGTATTTTCTAACACTTTTGTACTCTGAGAAGGGAGCATTATTGTACCTATTTTTGGATAGAATTTTGTATTCTTTGATAATTAACTTTTTGAGCAAAGTTAAGGCATAAGAGCAGATGATAGAGCTTTTAATGATGGGACCACACTTTGCACCGATTTCAAACAAAGAAGATGACTGCAAAAAGGGTTTAAAATGTGAACCGTATTTGCATTCGTGAACCGAAAAAAGGGTAAATATGTAGTGTACATATTTGCATTTTAATTGTAACCAAATGCAGGCTCAAGTTGGAAAGAGCACAAATATAAACAAAATAATACTTAGTATAAGGTTTTGCACTCTACATTTTTATATTTTGTACTCCTTCCGAACTGAGCTTAATTAACTTTCTCAAGAAATAACATTGGTGTGGCCCATGAAGAGCCGACCCCATATACTTTTTACTTGAGTCCCATAAGAATGAATAATGGGTGGAGAGAGAGACCCTGCCCTAGACTAGGGAACCCTCAACATATCATATCTATGATTGCAATATAGCTATACTAATGAGTAAGCAAGCAGTTCTTATACCTATCACATTGAGGGTGCCTTTTTAAATAGTATAGCTATGTTGTAATTATCAATTAATCCTCAAGCATCCCAATCAGATTGCTTTTCCTATTTGTATGCACTCAGCATTGTCAGCACACTTTCAAATAGGGAAAATTCCCGATAAGTACCCTGTACTTTAGGCCGATTGTAAATTTAGTACCCAAACTTTAAAACGCGACAATCTAGTACCCGAACTTTCATTTTGCGACAATTTACTACCCGATTTAACCAATCGTTAAGTGGCATTCAAGAAGACAAAAATGCCCTTCAAGTGTCATCTAATTTTCCTTATCAAACATCTGGTAATATCAGACCTGCAGTGCCGCCTATTCATCATCTCATCTCTCCTCTCTCTCTCTTCCCTCTCCCTTTCTAACCACCCTAATGGGCCAAACAAATGCAACTCAGAAGAAAAATATGCATCCATCATAATAATAGTAATAATAATAATAATAATAATAATAATAATAATAATAATAAGAAGAAGAAGAAGAAGAAGAAGAAGAAGAAGAAGAAGAAGAAGAAGGAAGATATGGTGAGTAGATTCCATCGTACTCTTTCCTTCTCAGGTCCCAATCCTAGCCGGCCATTTCCTCTGCTTCGTCGATGCCTATAGCATCTTCCAAGCCGCTCTCATGGCTCTCAAGCAGCAACACTTGGCGGTGCAGGTGGCTGTTAGAAGGAGAAAAGATTCCAATATCGGTCTTACATCAAGGCTCGTAAGAGGATGGACAAGGAGATGTCCAAACTTGTATCTTTTGTCCGATGCATTGGGTGGAGGAGGTCTTCAGTGATGCCACTGGTTGGTTCCTTATCGGATGTCGATGTTGAGCTAGTTGGAGTCTTTTGGGACATCAATGATGTCACTATATCTAGATGACTGTGAAACGTATTCTACGTTATCTCAAAGGTACCATTGATTTTGGGCTCTTCTTTGCTGCTAATTCTCTTGGATCTTTAGTCAAATTTTCAGATGCTGATAGGGCAGGCTGCCCTGATGACTACCGGTCTACTGGTAGTTATGGTATTTTCCTTGGTTCTCATTTGATCTTCTGGAGTGCTAAGAAATAGCCCACTTGTTCTCTATTGTGATAACATCGGTGCTACATATCTGGCTGCACACTCGTTTTTCATGCTCGTACGAAGCACATTGAAGTGGATTTTCATTTTCTGCATGATCATATTCTTCGCAAAAATATGGTGGTCCGATATATCCCTATTGATAATCAATTGGCTGATGTGTTTACCAAATCCCTTTCTCTAGTTCCGTTTGACTTCCTACAGTCCAAGCTTCATGTGATTACAGCCCAGTTTCGCTTGAGGGGGTGTATTAAGGAAAGCTATTGGTTGGCAAGTGTAACAAAGGAAAGCTTTAAAGATGGTGACTCTACAATAATGCAAGTTTCCAATAGAAAGGAAAGAGATATAAATGATAGCTCTACAAAAGTGAAAGTTGCCAAAGGAGGCTCCCACTCAAGTTTAGAAATAGCTGAATTAGGAAGAAAACCATTTAAGAAACATTATATATAGGCAACTGCCTATTTTCTTCTTGCTTTCCATTACTATTTCATTCTTTTGTGTATATATATAGTACCCAAAACATCTTGGTTAACATATACAAGAAATACAAATTCTTACATTATTTAGAATTGCTCTTGTTCTTTCTTTAACTCTTTAAGTCACGTTATTCCGACTGTCTTCAATGCATCCCCTAAACAGGGTTTAAGTCCCTTCGAATCTTCATTGCTGATCGGCATGAGAGAAGTTAAACTCAAACACTTAACCAACTTGATTTCTCAAGCATACAAGAGAAATGCAAACTTTTTTGTCTTTTGAGATGCACCAGAAAATCAGCTTCAAAGTGTTTTCTTTAACAACTCCAATATGGATGGTATGGTCATTATAGATCCAAGAATACTCAGAACCAGAAATTACTTAGTCAATCGATTAGTTGTACGAGATTCAAAAACCTAGAAGAAAATAAAAATTGTGATTTGTGTGTTCGTCCACAACTAATTCAGATCTTTCGTTCTAAGCAGGCGATTTATTACCGAGAGAAGGGGTGTCAATTGACCGGTTTTGTACGGTTGATTATAATTAATGGATTGGGTCAATTCAAAATAAATTGGTCGAATATTCTTATTGGTCTGAATTGAATCTAAGTCAAATTTCTAATAATCTGATCATGAGGCCACACCTTTGTCCAATTTGAAACCAATCAAAACTGAAGCCAACATAAAATCACTTTTATGAAAGTACTTTTATGAAAACACTTTTTAGAAAACCACTTTAATAAAAGCATTTTTACAAAAATCTATCTCTCTCTCTCTCTCTCTCCCTTCTCACCACCCGATTACACTTAACCAACAATGCCAATGTCAATAAGTGAAACACTCTATCTTTCTCTCTATCTCTTATGGATTTCTCCTAACTGTTTGGTACCTTGAACCAGCAAAACATAAAGTTATGTTTTGGGAACTATATCTGGCTTGCTTTATCTCCAAAAGTGCACTTTTAGATAGTTGTTTGTGAATTATTTCTTTGATGCATAGGCTTTCTATTCAAATTTAGAAGTTAGATACATGCATGTTCTTTGTCTTTATAAATAATGCATCAGAAGGCTTATACAAAAGGGGGAGGGATTAAGGATAGGGCATCCTCAAATAAGATTGGACCAAATCACTTATGCTTCTACTTCACTGATGGATCAGGTTCTTTAAAATGTTGATATTGTTAGACAGTGTATGCCCTTAGCTCCAATCAACATGATGTACATTATGACATTTATTGTAAATGAATAAAATACATATTTGATTCATGTTATTGTGGTATGTTTCTGTGTAATACCCTTAAACTGATGTGTCGCCAAGTTGGTTGGGGTGGCTTGTCTCACCTGTCAGGGTGAGACCTGAGGTACATGTAGT
>NW_010729180.1:1824828-1854676 GCF_000365185.1 Nelumbo nucifera
CCAATGGCTGTGAACATTCTAAACTAACACGAGTCTCATATGTGTCCAGTTTAAGGGTATTACACAGAAACACCACAATAACATGAATCAAATATGTACTTTATTCATTTACAATAAATGTCATAATGTACATCATTCTGATTGGAGCTACGGGCATGCACTGTCTAACACATTAGACTGCATCAAATACATTTTTTTTTTACATCCAGAAATGCATTCCTTTGTATGCATATCCATGGAATAGGGCTGGCTATAGCCTATAGACCAAGCTTGAAACATGGTATAAAGTGGTATAGAGAAAGTCCAAACAAGGACTAGCCCATTCTTCAGGCTCTAAGCTCTCCTGGGCCAGGCCACTAGGTCCATAGACCCTAATTATGTTCTAGGGAATCTAAAATGTGTTAATCATATGATGGATTGATTTTATTGACCATACATTTATATAAACCTCATCTATATATTTATATATAGTATCTTGTGCAAGATTTAAGAACAAACAAAGTGTAGTGGGTGGTCAAACTCAAACCCAACTAAGCAAGATGCGACGTTTAAACTTATAAAAATAAAATAAAAATGTTTGGGCGGTATCCGAGCTGGTTGGTTGAGGATGCCATGTGGCAGGTTCTGTAGCCTCTTTTTTCAGACCGCGTCAGCATTGTCGTCTGAAACCGTGTGACGGAAGAGCACGATTAGAAGGTGTTTCACATGGATTATATTAGGAAGCAAACTTTATCGAAGAAAAGGGAATCCTCCAAAGACCATGGCAGAGAACCTCATCCTAACAGCCCTGGAAGCCTAATCCGTCTAGGACATGGATGCCCAGCTATAAATAGGCATTCCCCACTCGAGGTAAAAGACTTTTGACTCTCCACTCACTCAACACTCTTTCTCGTTACTTTCTTGGTTTGGACCAGCATTCTTCTATTCTACTGGTCCCGACCAACCCTGTTCTCTTACTGACTTGAGTATCGGGGTAACTACCTAGGGAATAACTCCTCAGGCCTCTGACTCTTCTTATGGTTGCAGACTTCGGTGTACAGTTTCGTCCTTTCACCTCAGCTTTGTTCAGTTCGTAGGATCATCCGACTGTGTCCTCAATTCGGGCCACCTCGGATCAAGCAACATCAAAAAATTTAGAAAGGCATACATATAATGATAGTTCCATGTATAACCTGTCTAGCCTTTGAATTATCTAGCCCAAGTCAAGATCCATGCTTGGTTGGGCCTATTCACACACACCATGGCCTAATAAATTGATCCTTTGACACAAGCCATTCACTATTGCTTATGTCATGCATCTTATCTTTTTGGTAATTTGAGTCACTAGTCTAGTTAAACTCTAATTAGATAGAAGCATGTTGGTTTTACGTTGTTTGTTTCACATTAGGAGTCTAGGCTGTTAGAGCCCAATTAGGTGTCTAGTAGGGCTGTTCACGGGTCGGTTGGGTCGGTTTATTGGGGTTTTTCCAACCTACCCGACCTGGTCAGTTTACCTAGAAATGAAACTGAAACCGACCCAGTATTAAGTAAAACTGACCTGGTCAATATGAATCAGTTTGGGTCGATTTTGTGAATGATTCTCTCAGTGTGAACGGTAAAGGATTCAAGTCTAAGAAAGCAAAGGTTGGATGCCTGGAAATTAAATATGATTTGATGGATTAAAACTTATATTTTATATATCAGAAATTTTATATATAATATGTATATTTCTGAAATAAAGATGAAATATAAAAATATATATCTGAAATATATATTAAAACTGAAATATATCAGATATATATATATATATATATATATATATATAATATCTAAAATATTATGTATATATAATATATATTTAAGTCGTTTCGGTTTCGGTTTTCATGCCGAAACCAAACCAAACCATTGGTTTATGTTTTTTTATAACCCGAAACCGACCGATGATGAAGAAAAACCGATCAACTCGGGTTGGATCAGACCGGATTGGTCGGTTTGGGTCTTGTTATGAATAGCCCTAGTGTCTTGGTTGTTGGAGTCCTATATTTTTCATGCTTCTTTTGCTATTTAAAATTGTGGATTCTGAAAATTAAAGCAGTGGATTATTGTTCTCATAACTTGTCTTCGAACAAGGATGAGGTCTGGTTATCCCTCTCAAGTATAACCTGTCTTCTCAGTTTCGATCCTTTCTTTCTTTTGTTCCCCAAACACAATAGGTCGCTCCAAGAAGAAGCAGGATTGGCAAGCTCGTCTTCAGTCGACTGAATTCTATCAAGGCTGTGACAATCTGGTACCATAACCAAATATGGAAGAATCTAGGATTAACCAGTTGGAGAGTACCATGGAGTCTCTAGCCTCGAGACAAGAACAGTTGAGGAAGGAGATGCATGAAATGCTTGCCAACATGAACCAATGCCTAGAGCAACTGACTCTCAACCCAAGTCAAGAACCTGGGGAGAGTTCTAACAATCGAGTTACATCAGGGAAGGGCAGCAGACACAAGGGTTTAAACCAACCTCTACAGACACCACCTTCGCCCCTCAATTGGCAAAGTTGGATTTCCCAAGGTACGACGGGAACAAGCACTCAACGTGTTGGATCTGCCGAGTTGAGCAGTTCTTCACGTTGCAAGGAACCAAAGAGCATGAGAAAGTTCAACTTGTTGCCTACCATCTAGAAGGAGATGTCCAATTGTGGTATCGACTACTGAAGCAAGAGGAAGAGGAATTGACGTGGGGCCTATTGAAGGAGGGATTACATGCAAGCTATGGTCCAACTTATTATGATGATTTCTTTGGTGATCTCACTAAGTTGAGACAGGTTGAGTCTATACAGGAGTACCGAACCCAATTTGAGAAACTTCTTAGTAGAGTGGAGAAACTAGCACTTTCTCAACAAATTAGTTGCAATAATTACATTAAGAATATTAACACTAGGAGCCTGTTCGTTTGCTTTGACATCTGACATCTGAAAGTGCAATAATTACATTAAGAGGTATATTGGTATTGGTGAACTTTTCTTTCCTCTCAACTTTGAATGCAAGAAATTTTGTTCTGAATTTTGAAAATTGTCAAATGTCCATTTTAACCCCAAAGAATTAATAATAACTATTAATTATTAATTAATTAAATATGAGTTATTAATTATTAATAATTATTATAAATTAATAGTTACTAATAATAATTACTATAATAATAATAATTAATATTTAACTAATAATTAATTTCTTACTAATAATAATTATTATAATAATTAATTAAAAATTAATATTTAATAACTGTTTATTAATTAATAATAATAAGAAAGGATAAGTGTTTTGTGTTTCATGTGATCATTGAAAAACAAAAAAATGGAGGATTCCTATTTAAGAAATAAGAGATAAGGGAAAACAAGCAATCATTTTCCTCTTGAAGTATTAATATTCCTCTTAAGAGGTAAGAGTTGAGAGGAAACCAACAAGACCTAGGTCTATCTATATGCTAGACCTACTTTGCTAGTCATTTTAACTACTTGAGATTAAAGCCTTGTTTGGTTAGTTGGGGCAGATTTCATTCAATCTCGGGATTGTTGCTCATTCTATGCCACAATGAGCTACAATCAAGGCTCCACATTATGGGAAGTTACTTATCTGGGTAAATGCACTTACTTGGGTAAGTGTTTCTTGGGAAATGCTTACCCAAGTAATTGCATTTACCCATGTTATTTTATTTCTCAGGTATATAATAAAATGACCATTTTCACCATAAACAACCATTTTCACCATAAAGAAGAATATGGGTATCTTAGTTCTCATTAACCCATTGAAAATGAAGAGTGGACCCATGGAAACGAAAATACTTGTGCCAAGCTAAACTCCTGCTAGGCAAAAGAAATCATAACTAAGAACTTCGGTTTGCTGAGACAACACATTGCTGGTCACATTCATACAGCCGGGAATATCAATGACATAAAGTACAAGAGATCTTAATGTGTGAAGGTGGCCAACAATGTACATATTGTGGTCAGCAGATCCAAACTTCATAACTGATGCATTGATCTCCCTATTTGCAGATACCTGGTTTCCTCCACTTTAGCTTGCTTACTGCAAGGGCTGCAAGGGAAGGAAGTTATTTTCCTCCCCCTTTCACCCCATGATTCCATGTCTGACCATCTCAAACTGGGAATAAGAAAAGAAGTCAATTAATGCTTTACTATTAGGCTATGTTAAAAGAAGTTAATGCCCAAGTATTTATCTGTTATAAATGCTTATTGGTCCTATCCAGTTCAATCATTTGTTTATGGGGGTGTCTGAAAAACTGAAAACCCCATCTAGGAGGAAATGATGGTTTCTTTGTGGTTTGTAATTGAGTGATCATCTACAATGGAACCATCTCCATTAAAAAAACAAATAGTATCTGTGAACTGGAATTTTAAATCTCAAACTACAGAGTTGATGGAGGAAACTGGAGGACTGTGGAAGCCTTTCTGGAAGCATTTTGCATTATATATTAACTGGTGGCCGATTAGATCATCACCCAACCATAACTAAAGGCGGAAGGCAGTCGTAAGAGGATTGAAATCCACATATATATATATATATATAGATATATATCCCGAGTTCCTGATAAGGCTACTTTACTTGCTTGTTCAGAGCGACTTTTGAATCAGAAACAGATGGCTTTCAAGTTGTTAATTAAATAATTAGTGCTTTATCAACCCACATGGGACATGGCCGTCTTTATTTTGAATCCTTGCGTTGCTTTAATTTTGGGGATGAGGCCTAATTAACAGATGATGACGCTTTCGATTTGAAGGATTCTTTCTTTTTTTCTTTTAATTTTTTTTCAATAGATTGTATCACCATGATCGATAACATGATCTGTTATCCTGAGGTAGATTACATTATTACTTCATTAATGTTTTGAAGGGAGAAAAGAGCTGCACGCCCACAGAAACCCTGATGAGCAAATCAGTTTAGTCTTTGATATTTTGTAAGAGCAATCTTATCTAAGTGCATGTAGACCTGGCAAAAAGTTGACCCAACCCACGAACCCGACCCAATTCAACCCGAAAAAAATAGGGTTAGGGTCTTATATTTAGCAACCCGAATGTGAAAATAACCCGACTCGACCTAATTCAAAAAAATTGGGTTGGGTTGGGTTGGGTCATGGGTCAACCCGCTGACCCGATTGTCAAGTCTAATTGGGATTATTTATGCATTGTTAAAAGTTTCCATTCTTTAATTTTTTCTATTTAGTCTTTACTTTTTATTGTTTATTCTTTAAATTGTTAAATGTTTAATTTTTTATTTTATATTTAGAATTTTAAGGTTAATTCTTTTAATTTTGACATTTTTCATGTAATCTTTTTTTATTTTTATAAATTTCAATTAATTTTTGGGATGACCCGAATTGACCCATGGGCCAACCCTAACCTGAACATTTAAGGTTAGGGTCTAACATTTGACAACCCAACCCAAAATCAACCCGAAATACCTTGACTCAACCCGAACCCGACCCACCCAACCCGATTGCCAGGTCTAAGTGCATGCATACAGTTTATATAATATCGAATCGCTGCATTTCATATAAAAATATTGATGGATGTTAAAAAACGTGGACTCAAATCGATATTATAACTCTGTTGCTTATTCTTACAGCATATATTCAAATAGCTGAATCTTTTATTGTTCCAATTTTCTGTTTAACGATCCTAACTTTTGGTGCGTGTGACCGTTCACATCTGCACCCCACAATGTCCCACAGCGCATCCCCGCGCTGTGTATTAGGAACATCTCCGAATGATATACCAGACCCGATGATGTCATCATCGGGAGATCTTTCCAATACAAGGTGGGGATGCGTTGTGGGACGTTGTGGGGCGCAGATCCGAACTCATTCCCTCTCTGTAATTCATGAAACCGTTCCTTTTACTTGCAAATCACAAAACTATTCCCTCTCCCTCGAGTTTCTCAAGGTTTTATCAATCTTCTATTGGGATGGTTCCCTTTGGGGAGTCCCCCTTTCTATTATCCTCTCTTTCTTTTTTCTTGTTTCTTTTTCTCTTTCTGTTGTTCCTTTTCTTCCCTCCTCCCCTGCTTTCATTCTTCATTCTTCCTCCCATCCGGTTCTCTCCATTCTTCCCATTGTTCTTCCTCCCATCTATTTCCCTCACCTTTCCCATCTGGTTCTCTCCATTCTTCCCACTGTTTTATTTCCCATTGTTCTTCCTCCCATCTATTTCCCTCACCTTTCCCATTTGGTTCTCTCCATTATTTGCCTCTTTTGTGCTTTTTTTTTCTTCTTTTTGCAGGTATTTTGACAAGGGGGTTTCTTTCTCTTGGATCCTGTATTAGGCATTTGATACCGGTGGATGCAATTCATGATCAGTTCCATTCGCCATTTTTCGGCAGATGCAGTTATGAAAGGCAGTTACAATCTCTAGTAGCGGTTGTAATATTTGGGGCTCTACCATCTTTTGCGGATTTACCCCAACTATACTATTACCAGCTCTTTGCAATATCTTTTGGGAACCTCTTTTGTCATTTCTCTCGCCATTTGTGGTGGATTGGTGTTGTGCTTATCTACTTCTGTTAGTGATTTTAATTCACCATTATTTGATTGTAAAAGTTTTTTATGTTCTCTTTCATCCATTTATATATTTTATTCTTTTTGAGAAATTGTATCTGAGTTCTGATTGGCCTTGTTGGCAATTCTTTGTAATTGCATTAATTTCTTGAATGAATGAACTATGTTTTAAGCCTTCAAAAAAATTCTATTTAACATTATTCCAAACATGTTATAGAGGATATTATAGAACTCTTCTTTTCAAAACATGAAAATGAACAATACAGCCCGCCAAAAGAAATATGAGTGAGGATTCAGAGATGGATCGCTCTTCCTCAAGCAATGGGTGGTTACATCATATCATGGTTTTTGAATCACAATTGACCAAAGGGTGATATAGACGGTTAGAACATTTAACCTAAAAAACATCCAAGCAACCAATTACATTTAACCCTTGAAAAACATTACACCATTTTCTCATAAAATCGGTGTTAAGTATGTGGAATTGTAGTGCTTATTTTTTATTTGGAACCGGTGCTGCCATATAGGCGTTTTCTGAGAAAACAGCATTGGTTTTGTTTGATACCAGTGCTAGAAGCAACATTTTCAGCATTGATCTATATTATCCAACGTCCTAAATGATGCCACATCATTGCACCGTTGGCAGTAACTTGTCATTTTCTCAAAAAACATTGAATTTGACGTTACTCCATACCACACTTTCTTGATTTTCAAGACATGGCTTGGAGTAACGTTTTTTTTTTTTTTTTTCTGGAAAAACGATACCAAACAAAAGGGCATTGTTTGAAGCACCACTTTCTTTGATGTGATGCTTACATATCGATGCCAAAACTGTTGATTTGATCAGCATTCCGCTAATCCAGGCAATCAAACTATTGATCCGCTCAACCTGATAATCGTTTTAACCCTTTTTATTTTAATTGATTTTTTATTTTTTTTTTTTAATTGCAAAGAACTGTTTGTTTGGACCGGATGATCAAATCACAGCCACCGGCTTCGGTTCCGGGTCGATTTTTTAAAACATTACATCGTATTACCGCCAACACGAGAGCAAATCCACGTGTACTTGCTAACTGGGTTTCAATCTGACGTGTAAAGAGGGCTTCGTCACATGGGGGACCCTCAATTTTTTCTTTTTTTTTTTAATCCCCTCTCTTTCATTTTGAATTATAACAATCCAAAAAAAGAAAAGAAAAGCGATAGTCTTGATTCTAGTAGTGGTGAACCAGAACAGAAAGCTCAGCGGCTCAGCCTCATCCTTCGTGACAAAGTAACCTCTTTTGTCGTCGACAATTTCAACAAATTCAGCTTTCCTTTACCTTTTTTTTTTTTTTTTCTTTTTACTTCCCGCAGCTCCTCTTTCTCTGCTCATAGCTTTATCCAGTATAACACTTTACCCCTGCTCTCTTTCTCTCTCATTGCAATGCTTAGTGCAATGCCCTCCGAACACAATCTTTGCATAAATCACATTAAATATCCAGTTGGGTCTCCTCCAGAACTCAGAACCACCACTAATATTAATGGCTGCTGGAGTTTCTACGAGCTTCCTCTTCCTCCTCTCTGTCCTCAACGTCTGTTTTTCGAGTAAGTGCACTTCATACTTGCAACTCCCAAGGGAAAAAGAAATGAATTAGGGCATTCTTCTTTTTGTTTTGTTCAAACGCGGAATCATCTTCATGACCATTTAGACGTTGTCTTTTTCCTCCACTTGAGCCATAATGAAGGAAGATCAAACCCGGGTGTTAGATTCAAAATAGTTCTTCAGACTGGTTCTCTTAGATGAGAAATCGCATAAATACCCTCTTAATCTTTTTTTAATTTTTGGGGGAAATGGGAATTGATTCATTACTTTCTTTTGTGTTTTTTCACTACACTATTTGCTCTAAAGGCATCTTTTCGAATTTTATTTGCATGTTTTAATCTGTTTCTGTTTTAATAATCTTCAGAAACTCTGGTGGGTTTCTCCTACGATGCAAGGAGAGAAGGTGCAACTACATCACCTAAAGAAATATTATCCTTCCTCAAAGAAAACAAGGTCTTCCCATCTGATATGAAGAGAATTTTTGCGGCAGATCACAGTGTTCTGGGTGAACTGTCCGACACAGGTGTACCCGTTGATCTCTACTTAAATGAAACTCGGGTTGAACATCTGAGAAAATCCAAATCTTCAACTCTGTCGTGGCTCAGAACCAACCTCCTGACCTTTCTCCCGCACGTAAACATCACTAGCATCATACTAGGCACCAGCAGTAATAACTCAATAGCTCAGATTCAGTTGCCTTTGCTGTTTCCCACCTTGAACTCCATCCATTCAATCCTCACTAGCTTCGCCCTCGAGAGTCAAGTAAAGGTCTCAGTTTCCTTGTCGTTGTCATTCTTAGAGAACATCAACAAAAAACAGGAGGCAGGAGATCTACATGAGATTGTCAATTTTCTTAGAAAATCCAAGTCCTTTATGGTCATAGAGACTGTAATTAATGGAGAGTTGAACATGGGAGAACGGATTACCCAACTGGTGATTGAGAGGGTTATAAATGTCTCTACTGCTCTTTATTACAGTGACGTTCCCTTGGTTGACTGTTAGTAGTTCTGTCGTTTCTAATGCAGTAGACGTCTCTGAATTTTCCAGTACGATTATGAGATATATAGAAAGTAACACTGAGGCCAAAGGTAGTGTGTCTGGGCTATTTGCACAGATCTCTCCGATGGTAAAATCCGAGAAGAAACAGCTCAACAACGAAGAGGAACAGATGCTTGCCTCCTCCCACAAACTCCACGACATGAAACAAAAACCCATCTCAACAAGAACAACCCTATATGAACATGATGTGATCAGCTCACCAGCGGCCACTCTCCCTACAAATCCCACACCGACGATTGTTACAGTGCCTTCTACAAACCCAGTTACCATAACGCCAACAAATCCTGCAACCACTCCAGTGACAGTTCCCTCCACCACACCGGTCACTGTTCCATCCGTAAACCCTGTAAATCCACCTGCAACGGTGCCAATAACGAATCCAGTTACGACCCCTATAACAACTCCCAGTCCCACAACACCGATAATAACCAACCCAGTGACTACTTATCCAGTATCACCGCCCGGCAGCATTCCTGTCACAACGCCTGTAACCACACCCACCACAAACCCAGCGGCTCCAGCCACAACAGGTGCACCAATTATTCCAGGGCAGAGTTGGTGCATAGCCAAGAGTGGGATATTGCAGAATGCGCTACAAAATGCACTGGACTATGCGTGTGGTATTGGAGGAGCAGACTGTTCGGCAATCCAACCTACAGAAAGCTGCTACAATCCAAACACTCTACAAAACCATGCTTCTTATGCATTTAACAGTTACTTCCAGAAGAATCCAGTGCCGTCCAGTTGCGACTTTGGAGGAACTGCTGTGATTGTTAACACCAATCCAAGTAAAAGCACAATTTGACCCCTGTTTCCTATCTATTACATGCAAGTGGGTGAAAAGATGGCAAATATTTGCTGCCCAGAATGAATACTGATATCATCATATACATTTTCTGACAAGCAGGTATTGGTTCTTGTGTCTACCCATCAACATCCACACCCACATCATCATCATCATCATCATTATCATCTCCACCAGCAACAAGGTAAACTACTCTGAAACTGTTGTGATTAGAATCAGTTCAATCTTTCTTTTGGTTAGTAATTCATCTCCCCAAATTATCAATTTCCAGCTCTAATTCACCAGCACCAGTGTTTGGCACGAGCAACCCTGCTACAGCTACAACAATTTTTGGAACCCAACCACCTCCCGGAAGCAGCACATCGGTGTCCATCTCAGTGACTTTGCAGCCACAAGTTGGATATATCATATTGGTAATGCCCATCATCTTTGTGACACTAACGATGAGAATGTAAATACTCTCCTTAATTGTAACCGCAGGCCAGGCCTTCAGGGTTCCAAGGATCATAAACTAGGCAACTTTGGTTTATTGTACAGCTTTTGCATTGGACAATAGAAACTGGATACAGTTCTTTTAGTACCTAGTGCTTAGTGTCGTAAATAATCGTAGACTTGTTGAAATACCATGCTTGTATATTCCAGTAATGCAATTTTCAAGCAAGAGATGCGTATCATCAAAGAATCTTAAGCTCTCTTTCCTTTCCAGTACTAGTATCCGTGGTGTTTTGCACCCGCATGGAGTACAATTTTGATCAATTACATGAAAGATCGCCCTGTGACCTGTCTTGGCAGTTTGCACCATTGGAGCAGTTGGTTCACCATTCCATCTTCCACGATGCTCAACAAGCAATCTTCAGGATGGGAAAACGCATAGTTCTGACTTCTGAGTATAAGAGGGCACAATGAGCATCCAACAGAAGTCCATAGATCAAAATACCAACGCAACATTTGGATGCCAACTGCAGTGAAATGCTGCTATGGTGCCATTACAGTTTTCCATTATATCTGAGAGAAAGAGGCCACAGCATCTAAAATTTCCACTTGTTAAGAGTCAATAAAGTCAGTTACAGCTTTCAGGAAACTAGCTCGTATTCATTTTTTCTATTAACTCCAATTTAGTTTTCCATTAAAAGTAAATGAAATTATTCACGTGACAAATAAACATGAAACCTACCCAATAGATAGATTGTTCTGGATTATCTATAAGACTACATCCGAGAGATGCTACTTAAAATTAACCTAATTTATTTGGTGTATAGAAGATTATTGTGAATGTGTCCTCCAGGAATATCAACCATAGAAGATATTCAATGGACACCTTTTAGAAGCCCCACTAAGAAACTGGAGCAAAAAATTACATCTTCATTTTCACTAGTTGGATAGACAACTACTCCATGTAAACATTGAAATTTGGTTTCTGCTAAAGGTATATGACAGCCACTGCAGACTATACAAAACACAACACTTCGCCAAATACCTTATCTTGTCTCAGTAAAATTTAATATTTGTAAAACTGTATCTCTAAATTCCTTTACACTAAATAGCTACTAAAGTAAATAATTAATTTTACCGTTTTGCAAAAACCACCAGGATCAACATTGACATGGAAACTACAATCTTGAAGCCAGAGCTCTCCCAGAAATTTTGTTTGCCGTTTACTGCATTCTCTCCCTGTTTTGTAGCCAACTGATCCCTGAGTTCTTTCAGAGCCTTGTCTCTCCTCTCTCCCATCTGCCAAAGAGAATTAATCTGAGATAATTGTCCAAATAAGGTACTAAAACATCCAGCATGCCAAATCTGAAAATCAACATCCTCTATTTCAACCCTATCAGAATAACCTTCCCTATTTCAAACGTACAAATAAGAGACTAATAAAAAATTAAAAAGTTTAAAATGGTAAAACTAGAGGGAAGACCGGTGTAGAGTGACACCGAACATGGCACTGTTTGGACGCAATTTTCTTTGGGCTCATTCTGCAATAGAAGAATTACCATCTTATTTCTCACATAATTAATAGAAGCATTAAGAATTAGAGGACTACAGACAAACAAAGTAGAGAAATTAGGGCAAGGGTGGAATAAAAGTAATGGTACCATAGGGAAGGGGTTTTTGATGCAGAGAAAGAGGCCTGGATGGTGCCTTTCACCCAATTGGTGCTGCTTGTGTGAATCAAATGGTGAAACTGCTCATCATATATTGTTTCCTGTCCTGTTGCTAGCTGCATTTGGGAATGGTTCTTTTCTCTCTTTGGATGCAGGTGGGATACCCCAGTGAGCTTGGAAAGAATGTTTGGCGCCTCCACTTTCAGGTGGCCAAAAAGAGGAAGAACTCTGTGGAGATGCACACGGGCAGTAGTGCTTTGGATGTTATGGGAGGAAAGAAATCTGAGAATTTTTTAAGGAAAGAAAAGGTGTAAGGAATTACTAATAGAAGGGGTATGATAAAAGTGATCTCATGGGTAAAATCTATGGGATTATTCTCAGACATTACTGCGGATGATATAATCAGGAATTGGAGGACTGTAGCATCCTCGTCATCAGCAAAAAAGAAGGTTTTAAGAAATTGGGATCCTCCTGAATCTGGATTCCTCAAATTAAACTTTGATGGGAGTAGCTTTGGCAACCCTGGTGTGGCTGGAATTGGTGGGGAAAGTAGTGGGGCTGTATTCGGGCCCTATTGGATGGGGAGACTCCATTACAGCTGAAGTAAAAGCAGTGGTCTTTGGAATACAAAAAGCCATAGAAATAGGTGTGAGAAAGCTGGTTGTAGAAGGCGATTCCAAAGTAATTATAAGCTGACTATAGCAAAATGGAAAGACTCCATGGGTGTTAAGAAATGAGATCAAGAAACCTAATCACATTACCAAGGACATATAGTTATTATTTCAGTGGACTCCAAAAGCAGCAAATGGGTTTGCGGACCAGCTAGCGAAGCAAGGGGCTAATAGGGAACATTGTTTTTTGGGCTCAGTTGTAAGGCTGTAAAACAAAATCTTAGGTGGAAATATTAAAGTCTAATGGGGTAGCCGAGGCTACTCAATTTCTGTATTAATTCTCATCTCATTTTTCTTAATAAAATCACCTTTGCTGATCAAAAAAAATATTCAGTAGGGAAATTTCACTTGAACAGGTGTAAATGCATGGGAGAGCAATTGGGGATTGCAAATGATGGTTCTTTGCTTCAGGTTTTACTTTGCCTTTGTTTCTTGGGAAGAGTAAAATAAAAGTAAAATAATGTGGTTGCCACTAATATGAGAGAGATTTCAAGTGGAATGAGGGTTGTACAAAAAGTGTTCTAAACAACAGAGGCACCAAAAAATTGCGAGGGCACTGTAGAGCCCGAGGCACAAGTTTTGAAATATTCTCAAAAATTTTGAAAAAAGGTATTTAGTACATTAAAATATGAAAATCTGAATTAAAAAAAAAAATAGAAGTTCTCAAGAAAACCTCATCATCATATAAGCTTTAACCCAACCATAAGGGATTGGCTATATGGATCCTGTTTTGCCATTCCGGTTTGTTTAATGTCATTATCCACTGTTAAATCATGAATGCTTAGATCATTTCTTACTACTCGAACAGTTGGTCTGACCCTAGCCCCTTCAATTGGTAACTAATCGCTTTTTCTTGTAAGTGTTGTAGGTGGTCATCTATGCATGTGACTAAACCATCAAGTCTACCTTTTGTCATTTTATCACTTATTGGAACTACTCCTAGGTTCCTAAAATTGACTTCATTAGTTCATTTCTGACCCTACCATTTCTAATTTTTTCACTCATCCATCTCAACATATGCATTCCTGCCGCAATTATTTTGTGGACATGTTTCTTGACTGCTCAATACTTTGATCCATATTGCTGGTCATTCAATTGTTGTATAGAACTTTACTTTTAATCTAAATGGTATTTACCTATCACAGAAAGCTCCAGGTGCACCCTTCCATTTCGTCCATTTTATGGGTCAATATTGAGTTATTTCTTGGTCTCCTATCCTAAGCATGCCTTATTATTATTAAATTTACATTGCATATATTTTGTGCTGCTCCTACTTATTTTAAAACTTCTTGTTTCTAAGGCATTCATCCATAAACTTAATTTTGCATTTAATCCTCATTAAATTTATCAATTAAAACAATATCATCAGCAAACAAGTATTTTGTGCTGATCCTACTTATTTTAAAACTTCTTGTTTCTGAGGCATTCATCCATAAACTTAATTTTGCATTTAATCCTCATTAGTTTTATCAATTAAAACAATATCATCAGCAAACAAGAAGCCAAAGACCTATTAACTCAAATTAAAATAAAAACAATATATAGAACCAATTAAAATTCAAAGCAAACAAACATGGATAATACCAAAATGCTTCAAGCACTCAACAATTTGACCATCTAAATTCTCAACATGTTTGTCCATCACCTAGTTACAACATTTCAAGTAGTTAGCATGCTTTCCTAATCCTAGGAGATTCAAGATTGGGGCATTCACGGAGGTGAAGAGCCATTGGCCCCAAATTTTATGCCCATATATAAAAATATGCTGGTTTTGAGGTTTCGGTAATTTGGTTGCAGTTCATTCTATTTTAGGATTAGGGATCAAAGATCAGTCATTCAGTTGTATTCTTGTTATTTCTTTGGTGGAACTTTTGCTACCTGAGATTCTATTCGCAACAAGAGTTTCAAGTTTTTTAAAAGTTAGTGGATTGTTATTAGTGCACATACACCAATAAAAGTTCATTTGAAAGTTAATAAACTAAAGTTTGAAAACATAAAACAATGCACACAAAAAGTAACTAAAAAATGCAAATTTATAAAGGGATGTGTCCGGGTTGCCAACTTGCCATGTAACTCAACCTTGGCATGCTCCTCTTGATAGGAGCTACACCTGGATTCAAGCAAGGCACATATCTTAAAAATTAAAATGTTCCTCAGTTGATGGATTTTTGGATTGCAAAATTTGCATTTCGAATAAATATGGAAAAGGCTAAAATTGCTAATTTTACCCAAGGTACAGGTACATATCCTAGCTACAAACAAGCGCCTGCAAATCTAAACCATGTACAAGTTTTGCACCCACCTTGGATTTGCACTCAAACAAACAGATTGTAGTTCAAAGAAAGCTATCACCAAAAAAAATAAGAATAAGATAACAGGAGTAAGGACATGTTAATACCCTTTGGAGCTTCCTTGTCTGAGAGCGTGCTTCCTGAAGACAGAACTCTAACTTCAATACCCTTTTCTTCAATTCTTGATCAGCTC
Organism: Nelumbo nucifera; assembly: GCF_000365185.1. Next base: position 1,840,074 of record NW_010729180.1, read on the forward strand.
TTCGATGTTTCTCTAACTGTCCCATAATCATGTAAAAACTAATTAATGAGTAATTCCTCTAAAAAAGGAAATAACACTTTAGGCATGTACAGGTAACCATACTGCTCATCTTGATAAGGGATATACCTGCGACTCAAGCTCCTTGGTTTTTAATTTCCAATGTGCAGACATAATTCTGATTTCATCTTGCAGCTTTGCTATCTCTTGATCTTTTGCATTCAAATGTTTATTAATCTTCACAAAGTTCTTTGGAGAAACCTCATCTAAGATTTTTCTCAGTTCAGAATCCTTGTTAGCTCTAGCTTTGGTGATTGCTTGCATAATCTCCTCCTCAATTCTCAAAACTTCATCCTTCAGCTGCTTCTGAGAAGCCTCCCGTGCATGAAGTTCCTTTTGCAGAAGATCTAGCTGTTCTCCTAGCCTATTGACGCGGCCCTCGTGTTCTTTCAGTGAACTATTTTTGACATCTAATTCTTTTAATAAGGCCAAACACTGTAACTGGGCTGATTGAGCTGATGCAGCACTTGCATCTGCAGTTGCTTGAGTGGTTGATAGATGCAATCTTAGATCATCCAACTCCTTGAGGTACTGCACTTCATAAGAATAATGCCATTAGGATGCAGCATATTTAATGCACAATAAAATGAAACCAATAATTACAATTGTTATCCTTTATGGAAAGACACTCCATTCACAAAGACCAAATTCTTTCCAAATATTTGGACTAATAGGAGCCTTTATATATAATAATGTGCCAAATTAGAATAGATTGCAAGCTTCCAGAGTTTTGTGCAAAACAAAAAGGAGAACCACCAACACACAATCTCTCAAAAAGCCCAGTTTTGTCCACAAATATAGCAAGCAGAGAGCAAAGTTATATACATGACCACCTAAAATACTGGGAATGATAGCATGATATTTTAAAATTGCATTATCGATCTAGTGAAACTCTCTAAAATAAGGATGAACACTTGAACACGGAAGCTGGCATGCTGAGATAATGACACTAAAGCACCTCAACATCATAGTAGCAGCAACCTCCTGTTACCACACTTATAACATAATGCTTAAATGCCTAGCTATTTTGTACATGGTACTATGAAATATTTTGATGTTTTTTATTTTTTACATTAAATAAACATTGTTAAGCTAAACTATTTATTTTGTGGGAGTAGGAGTTTATATTAGTTTCTTCTTATTATTTTCCTATCTGGCTATCTGCTAGGGGTTCAATCAATACACATAGTGTGTACTGTCTTGAACATTTGAAAGCTTCAAAACCTTAACTACCTTAGATATTTTTTTAGTAAAAAACTACCTTAGATAATTACAAGTGAAAGATGGTTACTATGGAGTCTAAGGAATTGCCTTGGGATTCATGATTTTTTATATTAAAATTTTCGTTGCCAACTCTCCCCCCCCCCGTTGGTTTGCTTTAAACCCTTATAATTTTTACTTTTGTTCTATTAACATTTTATGTCCAAAATGTACCATCTCTGGTTTCACTCTTCTTCATATTTGTTCCAACTGCTGCTGCAATTTCAGCAACAAAAGGGAAGCAATGACAATCGTATTTCTTAAAAATCGCAATCAGAATTTGAACAGATAAAAGTAGACGCTTTCAAGCAATAAAACAAGAATTGATTAGTTAACATATTGTTTTTTCGACAATTCTAGTTTTGTTAACAGAAATTTCTTCTGCTGGTATATTATTTAAACCAAAGGAAACCAAATAGAAAAGCAACAATAATTTAGTACTTTTCCTAAGAAGTCATAGCTAGAAAAGAACAAAAGCAAAACTAAACAAAAAGATGAGAAAAGGCTTTCGTGGGTTCAATAACTAGGCACTATGTTCCAAAAAGGAACAACGAAGTGGCGCAAGAAACCTTCAGCAAACGAGATCAAACATGGATAAGATATCAAAACCGATTAATAAATACCAATACTTTTACAGGAAAAAACAGATTCCTACGAATGAAAAAAGAAATTAAATAGATAAAACCAAAAACTTCAATCAGTCACACCTGCTGTGCTGTAGAGGTCGATTCCTGAAGCTGCCCATCCCTCTCTTCCAAGCTTTTCTGCAACCGAAATATCTCCTCCTCCATTCTCCTCGCGTTTGTTTCTGCCACCTGCGAAACCCTAATCCCACTGAATACACACGTATTGAAACGCAAACTGGGTCCCAAAAAACGATGGAAATTAAACTAAAAAACAAGGGAGGTGGATTCAGCTCATGTACCCGTCTCGACAGGGTTTCTCGTGCGAAAGACTCTTCTTGTGAAGCAAGCCGACTCCGAACATCCTTCAACTCAGCAGCCAAAGAAACAACGTTCCTCCTGAAACTCTGCTTCTTCTCGTCGAGATCCTTCAACAGAGGATCCAATTCTCGTGCAGGCAACGAGGGCTTGTCCAATGTCTCCGACATCATATCACCATGAGAAACCCTCAAAATAACTAATCTGGATTACTAAGTTAAAAGAGTTTCCTTCCGCTACTGCAACTCTGTCCTCGACCTTAGGCTTAGGTACCCTCCCAACATACACGCGCTGGGAGGATACTCCAATCGTGTTCCCGCTTTGTTTAAAACCTAACTATCGATCTTTACTGGCCTGGTGCATTGAAAAGCATTCGCATCAACGCCGAAACCGTGTACTGCATTTATTTTGAAAAGAGTTTCCTTCCGCTACTGCAACTCTGTCCTCGACCTTAGGCTTAGGTACCCTCCCAACATACACGCGCTGGGCGGATACTCCAATCGTGTTCCCGCTTTGTTTAAAACCTAACTATCGATCTTTACTGGCCTGGTGCATTGAAAAGCATTCGCATCAACGCCGAAACCGTGTACTGCATTTATTTTGAAAAGACCTAATAAACCGTAAATTTTGAGAAGCAGAGCGATACTTCTGTTTTGTTCGTTAATATTTTCTATTTTTCTTTCCTTTTTTTCTGGCTAAGAACCAAAATCGTGTTTTAAGAGAGTAAACCAATACAACTTATAGCTTAGAACAACGTAAATCCAAAAGAATAACAGAAATAATTTGATTTTCTCGTTAGTTGAGTCACAAAACGGTGTTGTCAAAGGATGTCTCGAGCAGAATTCAACCACAACTTCGTTGTTATTTTATTTATCTGAGAAGAAAATCTTTTACATTAAGCGAGGTCACGAGAAAGACGTCTTTTACCACGAAAAAGACAGGTCCAAAGCGGCGAGAATGCATGAAACTTGGATATTTACGCCGGAAAAAACGTACAATTAAAAGACCGGTCTACGGAGGAAAAAAATGAAATATAAAGACAGAGAACTTAATTTTCAAGAAAAAAAAAAGAATTCCTAAAAGTAATCAATTTCCCAATGAAATATTAAGATGATCCTGATTTGAGTTACCGAATCGTCAACTAGAACTCTGCGGCCTTCAAACAGGAAAGACTAAAATCAAATTACTTGTACTGTTCAAGGACGTACCTTGGCTTAAACAATAAAAACGCCTCTTTTCTTTTCTCTCCGACTTCAGGTGTGAGGTCCGAATACTAATCAGAAGAAGCTCCAAATTCCTCTAGATTGAGTCCCTTTAAACTGCGTTTTTCTGACCGTCTTCAATGCATCCCCTGAACAGAGCTTAAGTTCCTTCGAATCTTCGTTGAGAGAAGTTGAACTCAAACGCCTAATCAGCTTTATTTCTCGAGCAAATAAGAGAAATGCAAACTTCTTTATCGTTAGAGATGCACAGAAAATCGGCTCCACAGTATATGGATGATATGGTCGTTATAGATCCAAAAATACTCAAAACCAGAAATTACTTCGTCAATCAATCAGTCGTCCGAGATCCGAAAACCTAGAACAGAAAAACTGTGATTCTTGCGTTCGTCCACATCATATGCAGAGCTTTCGTTCTCAGCAGACAATTTATTACTGAGAGTAGTTGCGACGCAAACGGAGCAGATTAAGCAATTAAAAAACGGGTTTGGAAATTGGAAGTGTGAATAAAGACGTGATTCGGATGTACCGAAGCTAAGGTTCGGAACAATGAATAGGCGTCGAGTCGAATCTTTTTGGCTCGGTTTGACCCAAAGCGCGGCAAACCCAAATTTGGACTCGATCTCTACCCGCCGTTCACGTGGCCTGACATCCGTCGTCGATAAATATTAAATACCATAGATTTATTATCTGAGGTACGTAATTTACTATAACACCCACCGGTTTCTTAGTAATGACAAATGTGTAGGTGAGCCTCATCTACCTGTCAAAGGTGAATTGAACGATTAATCGGCAGAGGAAAGGGTAAACCGGGAAGGAATCACCACTCACCGGTAGTAGTAGCAGTAGTACTGCCTCCGTGGCGCGTCAATAGAAGCCAAATAAGAATAACAAAAGGAGGGACAAAAAACAAATAGGATTTTGGGGGCCAGCTCAGCACCCACGTAAAACATTATTATATTGATAAGAGTAACAGGTGGCAATTTATGAGAGAAACGCGCAGAAAAACAAGCGAATGAGACAAGGAGGCGAGGAGGAAAGGCGAATCGGGACGAGACATCTTGACAGTAGTGAATGGATAGAGACAAGAACAAGACAGTGTCCCGATGATTCACGTTGGAATCATGGTATCATGGAAACGGTGCAGTATATATGTTTGGCATGGAGAGAGATCAGACCAGACCAGACTTATCATGGAACCAGAGAGTATATATACAGCACCGTTTTATGAGAAAACGGAAACGGTGTTGTATATGCGTGGGTTGGAAGCAAACGGTATTTTTTTTTGTTGGAAACATTGTTGTGTAGAACGTTTTTTGGTGCAATAGCAGCACCTTTGTTTAGCACCAGTGTTTTATATCTATTTTCAGCACTAGTATCTATTATAGGAAGTCCATATCATTATCACATCATATTTTTATTGATAGAAACGAGCCTCAAATTAAAAAAATGTCAAATTTCACGTTTCTCAATACCACACCTTCTCGATTTTCATGGTGTGGTTTAGAATATCGTTTTTTATATAAAAACAATACCAAACATATTATCATTTTCTAAAACACCGATTTTTCCAACATAACACAGATGTATTACCGTTTTTTGTAACAACGGCATCGATGCCAAACACTGCCAGAATCACCTCGTTTTTTCTAGCCTCCATCTTACTATCTAGTTCATGGTGTCGCAATAACAAAAAAGCATTAATCAGCTCCATGCGTCAAGTTTTTTTTTTTTGTTTATAGATGAAATAACTAATATGTTACTGAGAATTAAGAAAAGATAGCTCCATGCGTCAATGATTCCTTTTTCCTTACCCCAATCAAAGATTTAGCTCCATGCTCAATTGTCTAGGTGCAAATTTTGGTTTCTTCTTTTTTGTTTAAGTTGTTTTGTATAGTAAAATTAAAAGTAAAGATTACACTCTATATGAGACAAATGTTGTCTCCTTCGGAGAAGTACTAAAATAATTATATAATATCCACTATATGTGAGAGAATTGAGAGGTAGGGTCGTATGGAAAACTAGAAAGGTAGTGTAAATTTTATAATAAAAGTGAGAGAATATATACAATTTTACTTATAAAGCTGTGGTTGTTTAAGGTATAAATGTAAATATGTACTTTAGGTGAATGCAAATGGGGATCAGATTATCGGACCCATTTGCATCCGAGATTGGCTTCTATTAGGGTAAACCTGTGCTCACACTGTTTTAATAGCATTTTGTAACCTTACATTGGGAAGATCTCCTCATGAAATAAAGCACACAAGTAGGAAGATATTCTCAATGCAAAGCAGTAAAGGTTGCCTGAGCAGGCTTTGCCCTGACTGAAGCCAAATTCTTTGCATCCACTTTGTTTGGTAACCAACTATGCAAAAGAGGTCCATATTGGGCATGGCGGAAGATGTGAACTGAAATCCATCATTAAATCTATGAAGTGAGATCCACCGTTTTGTGAATTGAAATGGTTTCCTCGTAGGATGAATAAATTAGATCACCTGAGCTCAGTCTCTCCATGTTTGTGTCTATTTCCACAAAGAAGAGAGAGAGAGAGAAGGAGAAAGAGAAAGAGAAAGAGAAAGAAAGGTGGACAGAGAGAGTGAGAGCACACTAAATCGGAATTGGGCATTTTTCTTACCTTTGTCACCGACAATAGGGAAGGTAGATGCAATGTGACCATTGTATCATATCCGATGGGAAGAATAGAGGAAATTAAACAAGTTTTTACTTGGATGGAGAAAAAGGTAAAATTTTATATCGATTTTATCAATGTAAAACTTTCCACTGATTTTCAAGGGAAAAAATTGACATGAATGGAGTTTTACACTGATTTACAAGACATTAACATTTATACCAAACACTTGCAAAACCGGACAATAATGCAATATCGCAGTGGTCCAAAGTTTACTCCACAAACAAATGCAGCTTAAGGACGTATGAAAATCATAATAATTGCATGCAATCCTTAACAAGGTCTAAATTTTGCATTTAATTTCAATGTGCACTACAAACAAAGCATTCAACAAAGCCAACTCAGTTTAATAGGTGGCATTTGTTTCCATAGCAAGTTTATGAAAATCAAACTTATGTTTTTTTATTTTTCTATTGTTGCTCAGTTGATACCATCATACTAGTAAAAAAAATAAAAACTTCTATACCGGATCAAATGCCCACTCATACAAGTGTCAATTGCTTTGTCTAGGTTTACCGTAAGATGATTTAGGGGGGTAAGGCAACGTATATGACTTTTCCATGTCAGTAGGGGTGGCCACGAGACGAGAGCTATTCAAGTTCAACATGATTTAAACCGAGTTTCAAGCCCAGTGAAGTTCAACTTGTGAGGCTCATGAGCCTAGTATAATAAATAAATAAAAATTTATTATATAGATACATACATACATATACATATAATAATATTTTATATATAATATTTTTATTTTTTATGTATAATAGTAAATAATTTTTATAATTCTTATTTTTTGTATGTAAAATAAAAACATTTTTATATGTAGACTTTTTATTTTTTATATGTATAATAATAAATAATCGAGCTTGAGCTCAAATCTTTAGCTTCAATCGAACTCGAGTCTAACAGAGTTTCAGCGAGCAGAGCTCGAATAGTTAAGTATTCGGCTTGGCTCGGCTCAAATCCACCCCTACATGTCAGCATAAATTTAATTTTATTGACCAAATTGCCCCTACATGGTGAGTTAGCCTAATTAAGCATATTTTAATGATTGAAATGCCCTTAATTGCCCAACTTCCTTAAAATATAAGATTTCTATTCGTTGAGAATCTTTTTTGCTCTTTTTATGTTGTTTAAAAGTATTCCAAGGAAGTTGTAAAATATTGCATTTACCTGTTTTTGAAGAAAAGCTCCCTAAACTGCACACTCGTTTTTTGTTTTCTCTTCAATTATATGCTTGTTTTGATTTCCAAATTCACTCAACATGCTATGACACCATGTTCGTTTATCTTCATAGTTATGACACCATGCTATGAAACATCACCACTTTAACACCTTCTCTCCTCATTTTGCAAAAGAGATCCGTTGCTTTCTTGGTATCTCCATTTTCCAAATACCCACAAATCATGGTTGTCCATGATACCACATTGTGAACACCATACATTGTAGAGAATAAATGTAATGCACCATTTATTTCACCACACTTACTATAAGCAACCATAAGTGATTTTGTAATGTTAAGATCAAATCCAAACCCGACAATGGAGTTGTTTTGCAAAACCCAATTTTTTAATGTTAGCACACAACTTCATAACTGTAACAAAGATCAATTGGGTTAGCTTCAACCTGTAATTCTCATCTTATAAAAGAATTCTAATGCTTCTATTTCAAACCCATTCAACATAAATCCTATTGTAAGTACATGTAATTTACTATCTTCAGACTACGATGAAGATGTTAAAAGAAAAACATACGGAGAAATCCCAACTAGGACACTTCTGTAATGGCACAACAACACTTTATTAAAGTAATGTAAGGCTCACACACTTGCGATGAGCACAAAAAGCCATCCTACACTTGCGATGAACATGAAATGCTTTCCGGGACCTACAATGAGCATAGTGAGCAATACGAGACCAGTGATGGGTCCAGAATGATATTACAACTTTGTGACAAACTCAGTGCACTACCAACATCCTGTGATGAGCATAGAGTGGCAGCTCATGACATGATGAATGATAAACAAAGCCAAAGTCAACAATATACGTTTGTAAGCAACTCATGCTCTACACAAACGTGGTAAGCCACGACAAAAAGCTTTAAAGATTACTTACAAAGACGTCCAAACGCACTAGCCGATCAAAAGTCTCGACATGTTTCTACAAGAAAACCCATGAAGGGGTGTATTCGACACATGCTATTTGAGAATCCTTAGGGAAATGAAACTCTATCCCTAGAGTCTCATTAGACACGTGGCAAAACTTTAGTGGAGTTCACTTGATAGCTAACATGAGGATAAAGATCTCCTTTCCTAATAGCCTAAGGATCCTATTTATATAAAGGGAGAGCAACTCTCCCCCAGGTCAAACACTATCCCTAGAGTCTCTTTCTCTCTCATTCTATCTCTCCCTCTCTCACACTCCCTTCTCTGCTCTTCTCCCACCATCCTCTACAACCACTATTCTCCCTCACCTTCCCTCTTCCCTATTGTCCTCTTCGAACCTTCAAAGACTAGACCAACGGACCAGAGCTCATGGTGATTACACCTGTAATAATACCATTCCAAGAAAATGCATCATGGTTCTTCATATCCTCAAACACTGCACTAGCATCTTTGATTAGTCCTAACTTAGAATACATATATATCAAAGAATTACCCACAAATGTTGTTGACTCAAAACCAAATTTTATGACCTGGCTATGAACTTCCATGCACTTAGTTGTGAAAGCTGCAAGAACACTAGTAAAAATGAATGGATTGGGCTTAATTCCCTTAGTATGCATATGATAAAAAGAGTTCCATGGCAAGGTCAACCATCCCTTCTACATATAATCAGCTTTGACTTCTAATTTCGTGCAGTGAAAATGTATTTCATTACCAAAAATATCGAAAGCAATGTCTCTCCCTTCTTATGTGCTGAACATGTTGTTCCCAAGTAACATGTAGAGGAGGTTTCAAACCACAAGATCAATAGAAAATAGGATTTTCAATTGAAAATAGATAATAGAATAGGGTTTTCAATAGATAGTGGAAAATCGGTAGTGAGGCTATGTGTTTATGGCGTGTTGTCGTAGGCACCCAAAAATAAAACCTATACTCCTAAAAATAAATGCAGTAGTGCGAATAAGGATCGTTCCCACAGAGAGTATCTACCCTAGTTTGTGTGCTGCGTGAACAAGGATGGAGGGGGGGTTTGTATGTAACGAAAACCATAATTAAAAAGAAAGAAAACTAAATGAGAAGCAATGCAAATCAAGGTACTGAAATTAATCAAAAGAACGAGTCTTGGCCTAAGTCAACATCCACCATCAGAATTTCACTACTGCTCATTGATGCAAAGATATATCAATTCAGACTTTGAATATTCATCATAGGAATTATTTTCCTACATCTCCCTAATCTCAATTAATCAGAAAACAAACGATCCTCTTAACCCTTACTACTGAACAACCCCTAAACAAGTGTTAAAGATTTAATCCAGCAGTAGCCTTAAGCATTAGAGATCGATGAAGCTAAACAACACAAGCACAAGCGGTTGCATTTAATTCAGTCGAGTGTTCTTCCTAAGATCTAACAATTTCTGACGCAACAAATCATTAAACCCTAGTTGCTTCGTAGATTAGAGGGATCAAACAATTACGGATCTGAGATCTAACCTAGCAGTAGATTGCAACGAATAATAAACTAGTAGGCCTCCTAGCAATCGGACTAAACAATCATAAACATGAACATAGAAGAACATTCGATATTCAAAGCATAAATCAAACAATAAAAATCAAATTAGATCTCACAGTTTTGTTGATTTTGAGGCTTCTGTTTCCTTCGACCAAGTATTAGAATTTAGCCACGCATGGTCATGGTGAAAACTCAAGAAAGAATTGGAGAGGAAGAAGAGAGGGGCAACAACCTAGGTATAATTGTTTTTTTCTTGTTTTTCCTCTTTTTTTCTTTCTCTCTACTTCCCCTAAGAGAAGCCTACAAAATCTCCTAAAATTTCTCCAGATAACAGTCTCAAAGTCTGACTTATCAAGAAAAATATTAAAAATGAGATAAAACAAAGTTCTAATGCAAGTGGGAGAGTGGTGATTTCGCATATGAAAACTTGAAGGCTAAGGAACGTTTCCAACACGTCAATAGTGCGGTTGCAGCTACTTCGGGCCCGATTTCGACCTTGATGTAGTCTGTATCTATCAAAACTCAACATGAAAGTTGTAGAGATTTTCCTTATCATTCCAACGCATCTTGAATCATTTCAATCGGAGTTAGGATGAGAGAGTTATGCCCAAATTATGACGCGGTGCCGAAACTGTCCAGAATTGTCCAAAATAGCCCGATTAGCTTCGTTTTTCACTTAACGCCTCCAATTGTGCCCTAATTCAAAATATAAGAGTAATGAGTCCATTTAGGCACTGAATAAGTATAAAAGACTAAACATTAAGGGAGAAAAATAGGATATTTTGCATTCTCACTGGTTTATTAGTAGTTGATAGCAAAGCTAGGATTTCTAGAGGTGGCTGAACCACCAAATCGGCGGCAAAGCTATGCATCTCAATACCAAGTAGTAGAGATACTTTCTTGGGTTTTTAGAGGTTAACAAACCACCTATTCATATGAAAATAGGTATGAAAATAGAGCTGTCACAAATCAGATATTTTCGTTCATTCCTTCTCCAGTGATGATTATCTTTCTCTGTCTCAAGCGATGTTAAAAGATGTAGTTATGACGGCCATTTTTTTTTCTTTTTTGATAGGGTTCAAATAGATAAGGTTTTGGGTCAAAAAATCATAGAGGTATTTCTAGAATATTTTAAAATTAATCAAATGTAACAAAGGCTAAAATAGTAATATACTAACCTTTGTTACTCTATTTGGCGCCAATTTAGGGGTTGTTCTATAATGTGGATAAGAAATTGGTGGGTGTGGACTGGTCCACACCACACCACTATCTACAACTAGACTTGTTCATGGGCCGGGTGGCCCGACGGGCTTGAACACGCAAAAGAGCCCGCGGGATTAACCCTAGGCCAAAAAGCCCGGCCCGCAATAAATTCGAGCCAGGCTTGGGATTTGCCAAAATAGCCCAGCCCAGCCCGACCTATAGATTAAAGTTAAAAAACCCTAGTCGAACCCCTCTTCTCTTTCACCTCTTTCTAGTCGAACCTCTCTTCTCTTCAGTCTTCACATCCTCCTCAGTCCTCAGTCCTCACACTCTCAGGTAGCCACACAACCGGCGAGGCGGCGAACATTCACTGTTCCTCTTCTTACTTTCTCTCTTTCTCTCTCTCTCTCTCTCTCTCTCTCTCTCTTTCTCAGACGCGAACTGATCACTGTTGAAATCGCAACTTACAAATCTCAAACACCGTGAACTCAGCTTACAGTCACCGGCGAGGCGGTGAATATAGGCACTGGCGGTGGCGGTGAGTTCTCTCTCTCTCTCTCTCTCTTTCTCAGACGTGAACTGATCACTGTTGAAATCGTAGCTTACAGTCACTGCGAACTCGGGCTTCGGGCTCGGGCTCGAGCTTCGGGCTTTTTATCAGGGCCGGGCTCGGGCCCAAGTTGTAGGCCTGTTGGTCGGGCCGGGCTCAGGCTCGGGCCTAACAAATTTCCATTCATGAAGAGTAAAAGCCCAGCCTGAGCCCGGCCCGGCCCGGCCCATGAACATGTCTATCTACAATTATTCTAAACTATGTGGACAGAAACTGTCTACACCCACAGGGACGTTCTATAGATGTAATGTGGAATAATCTACACTGCATTCCATACATCTCAAGTACAACTTGTGGGATAATTTACACAATTGATCATGAATGAAAAAATAACCATAATTTAACCCAAAATAATTTGGAATGATAATACAAAATAATAATGGATAAAATAAAACATCAATACATAATTACTAATAAATATAAAATAAATATATTTGACATTATAACTTTATCTTTAGCATTAAACAATTTAAAAACAAATTTCAATATAAATTAAAATCTGTTAAAAGATTAAATAAAACAAGGGTAATTGGATTAGTGTAACACATGTGCGACCAAACCCTTTTCATAAATTGTTCATGCCATAGCCATAGTGTGATCCATTCACGAAAAAATATTGTAGATGATAAATTAGGGTGTGGTTCGTCCCTGTCCATGCTATTTTGTGGACAAAGACTATCCACACAAAACATAACACTGCATTCTGTCATGGACAAGAACAAAACGGTCTCGTCCACAATATTTACACTACCAAACACCCCTCTTACTGACATGGGGTTTTGTGGACGTTTTGAAAAGTTATAGTGACTTTAAGAGAAATGTTGAAAAGTCATGGTGAGTTTTAGACAATTTCTCTTTTACTTTTCAAAATTAAAAAAAAAAAACATCAACAGCCATTTGACAAATAGAACCAATCATTTTGCTAAATAGCTTCATACTTGTGTGGTCTTGTTTTTGGTCTTGCTTTATTCTAATTGTGTTGATCTATAGCCTTTTTCTTGAATGAAAACGGTTAAATTACCAAAGCTTTATCTAACAATCTCCTAGTTTAATGAACAAAATGTTGGGCTTTGGTACTTTGGGTTATAAAGCAAGCCACTACATGGGATAATGAATCAATAATCAAGGTTTTGTTGTGATCAGTGATTGCATAACATAAGTCTTCTTGAACGCCTTCATATAATCACGATCACTCATGTTCCTCATTAAGTTAATTTAGCTGCACACAAAATGGCTAGGTCTACTATCTTGTATTAGATCTTTTCTCTGGTCTTTCACTCCCCCTTCTATTTCTTTTTATCATTCAATAGGGAGAAGTACCTAAGTTTAGTTTGGATGGAATTTCCATTTGGATTAAAAAATAAAGATTAACTTGATTGTTAACTTACACTAATACAATTTTGATACAAGTCATAAAAGTTAAATTTGATTATATAAAATTAATATATATCTTTTACCCTTTACTTGCACATGTGTCTTTACACTAGTATATTACCTGATGCAAATGTAGGAATTATATTTATCCACATTAGAATGGACATTAGGTTAGCAAGCTAAGTCTTAACAAGCTTGAAAATAGCTTAACTTAACTTGAAAACCAAGCTCTACCCTACAAATGTTATGCATGAAATCACGTAAAAACCACACTTATCTATGAACCATAATAGTAGCAAGAGGACGACCATCACTTAAAATAAGAATACCTTTAAATTGGATCAGAATACTTCCCCTAGCTCTCAATTCGTGTTATGAACAAAAAAAGGAGGCGCTTGGCAAGTCTTTTCATGTGGCATTTTGGGCTTTTCAAAGCTTGGAAGACTAAAATTTGGTCTTTCTCTACTTGACAATAAAAGGCAGAAAGCCAAAAAGATTTATGGCCTAAAAAAACTCATAGAAGATCAAAATAGCCAAAATTTTGAAAGCTTTAAATGAAGCTTATTGTCTTTCTACACCTAAAATCTTTTATTTAACAACTTTGTACAAAATGATAGACTAGGGTACTTACCAAACAATCTAGATCTTTGAAGACAAGACCCCAAAAGCTAATTACATATTTTAGCCATCTAATATCTTCCTAAAAAGACTTGCCAAATGGCACCTTAGGCGGTGTTTGGCATTGATGTCATTGCCTTAGAAAACGACTCCATGTCGGAAAAAAACAGTGCGCTAAGAAACACTCTTATTCGGCTCCATTTTTTAGAATACGCAAAGAAAACAACCATGCCTTGGAAATCAGTAAGGCGTGGTCTAAGAGAATGTTGAATCTCATATTTTCTCATTTTCATAACCATTGTTGCCAACGATAACATGACGTGGCACTAATGTGGCAGCTAACATGATTTAAATTTGAAATGATACGGTGCATTGAAATGCACCATAACATTTGTATATCCCCTATAAAATATACCCTAACAACATATTTCCATTCGCAAGGTCCCTTTCCATTATACATTCTCAGCTGCCAGAGGTGAAACTATTGTGTTCTCAATTGCCAAAGATCGATTTGGTCAATCATCGAAGGTTTAGAATGAGCAATTTTCTCCTTTCCCATTTGTTATTTTGGTTCAGGGCATGAAAGAAGGCATCAGGAGCAAAGAAAGGCAAATCAGATAATTTTTCATAGTTTCGGCAGTGTTCAGTAATCTGGGCTTAACTCGCGTATCCAAATTCTGATTGGGATGATTCAAGACCCACTGGAAAGATAAGAGAAAAATCCACAACTTTAATGTTTTGGGCTTTCGCTGATTCGGCCTGCATCGAAGTCAAATCTGGGCCCAAAGTCGGGGAAAATTCGTAGGAAGGCCAAATCTGCAGCTGAAGCCCAACTTGCAGAAAAGCCTGGCTGAAGCCTAATTTGCAGAGGAGGTCTAATACGAATCCAAGAACAAGAAATTGAGAAGAGTCCTTCCAGATCTAAATTCTTGATGTAATCTTAGAAAGATAAAGGGATTGA
>NW_010729180.1:1866232-1876780 GCF_000365185.1 Nelumbo nucifera
ACAAGGGATACCTTCTGCGAATTTTGAGATCAGATCTCATACTCTCCAGAAAAGGAGAAAAAGCAGTTCAGCTTTTTYGGTTTTGGTTCTCTCCTCYTRYCGCCGCCATCTGCCATTGCAAGATTGGATCTTTGCAGAAAAGAAAGTCAAGAAATCTGTTCTTGACATCAATCTTGCAAGAAAGACTGAAAGGGTTACAGTGTTTAATTCTTCCAGAGGATTCTTGTGAACGATCCAGTGTGTAGGACGCACCCTGCTGGTTCTGTTCCATCCACAGCTGTGTCATGTTCAGCAGGAACAGATCTTGGAGCATTCTTTGGGCGTGAACACCAACTTTGGGAGATACTGCTTCTCCAGATCAGGTATATTCCTCCCATTTTCCTTTTGGTACAGATCTGGTTTGATTATGGTTCAAGTAGGATCCTTGAATAATATATTCTAAATTTAAGGAATATGATTCTCAGTTGGGAGAAGGTAAGAAATTTTTGAAATTCGCCCACCCATTCCGCAACCTTTATGGCGTCCATTGGATGGATCCTACCATTCTTTCAATAATACATGCTCTATTATTTTGATTATATTAACTCAATCTCTGTACTCTACCTATTAAAAGAAAAGTAAATCTTCATTTTTTCTTTACTTAGTTTCTATCTTGTTCTTCAACGTAAACTTGATGCACTAAAAAATTAGTGTATGATAACAACCTTGATGGTACAATGCCATTGCTTCCTTGGACATATAGCCTATCATCTAACATTTTGCTCTATGCTTCTTTTGATGCTTATTGTGATTATATCTGCACAGTTGGAACTTTTGAAGTAATTCATATCTCACTTGTATTTGGTGCATAATTTAAATTTGCATTAGAGAATAAATTAGCATTTTCTTGTAGAGATAGTGGGCCGAATGGACCATGATTTTGAACAAAATTAGCATTTTGATGCTTATTGATCAATTTCTTTAAGGTTTTTCCATTTCATGAGTTGATTCTAAATGGTCTGTTTGTGACTGATATGCCAATAATCCCCAAAAGTATTTGTTCCTTGAGCTTGCCTCGTTACCTTGCCACAAAATGAATGTTTTTTCTTTCTATAATAATTGTTGCATATGACCTTTCACCATTTTCTTCATTGGTGTTAATAGAAATCATAAGAAAAACAGTAGAAGATTACTTACATTTCCTTTCAATTTTAGACCTTCCCTTAACAAAACTTTCCTAGAAAGGCTATAATAGGTGTGAGGGATTCACTTAGAGTTGGGGTTACGGTGGTAATAGAAGGATTAAAGAAGGGTAAAGTATTGAATATCAGAAAGTTAATTGTAACAGGAGATTTCAAAATTCGTTATAGGCTGGTTGCAAAAGGAGGAAAATTGATTATGGAAGTTTGCCAACTAAAAGATCTATCTAGGTTTCTAGACCTCCAGTTCGTTATGGATATGATCAAAAAGTTGCTTGATGGAAGCTACAAGTAGTGAGGAAGATCCTGTGACTTATATGGAAGCTATATTGGACATAGACTACTTGAAGTGGGTAGATGCCATGAGAATTGACATGGACTCGATAAAAACCAATGGAGTTTGGACTCTCGTAAGCCCACCCCCCGGGGAAATCAATTGGTTGCATGTGGATCTATGATAACTTTGTATTTTAATGCTTTAAGAGCATCAATTTAGGGGTATTTTAGACCTTAGACTAGCTAATCTATACCCTTTTTCCGGTTAAATTCAATATTGTGACCTCTAAGGTTCCCTATGCAAATTCTGGGTAAAAACTAGGAAAATTACAGAGTTTCCTACAGATTTTGGGAAGTTGGTGTGAATTCCAGCTGAGAGAGGGGGTGTTTATGTGAAAAACTGAGCACAGGAGGGCGCTTCCTATTTGCTAAACCCAAAAAGGTGCCCCTCCTACTGTATTAGCATATTCCCCTCTCCTTAACAAACACTAAGACGCCTCCCCACTCATTCTTTTCACCTCTAACAAACCCTAGCCGCCCCTAACTGCTAAATCTTCACCTTCCACTCCTCCCTAACAACTAATCTCAACCATCCAAGCCTTAGTAGCCCATCATACCCTTAGATCTCTCCCTAGACAACATCCTACCCTTACACCTCACTCCTTAAACCTCAACCAATCACCTTTGGGCACCACATCACACCAACCAATCACATTTCTCTAGCTCTAGGCACCCAAATATGCTCCCTCCATTCTGAGTGCCCAAATCTCAGCCCTACATAATATTGGGCGCCCTCTCATTCTCTTCTCAACCTTAGGATCACCTTAGAACAATCCTAACCCTCCATTCTCAACCCTAGGGCACCCATATTTTTGCAAAAACCCAGCTGCCGCCCCTCTCTTTCTCTCTAATCCCAGTTTTGTCCACCCTTCTCTATAAAAAGGACCCCAAGGGCCCTGGAGAAGGGGTTGGTCAATTCACCCAATTCACAAGTATAAGGTTTCTTGAGGAGTTCAAGGGTTGTAGAAGGGAAGGATGCTCAGATCTAGTCAGGAGGGGTTCCTACAAGCAGTCCAGCCAATTTGCAACTACCGCCACTGGATTTGACCAACAATCCCTTTAATTTTCTTTATTTTCTTTTATGTTTTTTTTTTTTTATTTTGGCAATCTTTTAGATTTAATTTCTATTTGTTTGTTTATGTTATTTTTCTGTTTGTTGGATTCTGCCCCCAGGCAAGACGGAAGGCTGTTCTTGAGAAGTTCAAGGGTAGAGGAAGAGGAGAACGCCCAGGCAAGAGGAGGAGTTCCTGCTTGCAATTCGCCTAGCCACTGTTGCCAACTCTAGATCTGGATCCCAACCAGTTTCCCATAGTTTTAGATTTACTTTTTACGTGTGTTTTTATTTTCTGTTCTTTAATTTTCAGTTTTTATTTTATTTCTATAATTTACTTTTATCAAATTTAATTTTTGTCTTCATTTTTGCATATCTGAAATTCGGCCAAGTAAGAAGGAAGGCCCAGCTCGAGGAGTTCGAGGGTTAAAGGATAGATCCAGAGACTGCTACCTCTGACTGAGTTACAAATTTTTTTATTTAGTTTTTTTTTTACTTCAGTTATTTATTTATTTTTCTACAATTTTTACTTTCAGCGTTGTTAGAATTTTATTTTAATGGATTCTAGATCAGTTAATTAAATTTTGTGTATCTGCAATTTCAAATCTCATTATTTTTTTCGGATTGAAGTACCTAACAAATTTTCCCTCGCTTCCCTATGGATACGACCCCTTTCTCACCATATTTTGAGAATTGAAAAATTTATAAATATTGAAACTGGTGTTCCGAAGTGGTTAACAACACGCTTCTGGACACACCAAGTTTTTGGCGTCATTGCTGGGGAAGCAATGGAGAAAAAAATTTTATTCTCTTTGTTCGGATCTGTTTCATTATTTTTTTTATTTTCATTTGATTACTTGATCTATAATCTCATTTTAATTCTTGTTTCTCTTTGATTTTGCAGGACGTAATAGCAAAAGGTGGGGTACTTGAGCGTTACCAGACTACTGAAGAAAAGAGAAGAGAAGAGAAATTGGGATTGCGATTCAGGTATAGTTGTCCCAATTTAATCCTATTTTTTACTTTTATTTTCGAATTCTTTTTGGTAAAGTAGTGTTTTCAATTCTTAGTTAATTATTTTTATTTCTTGATAGATCCGATTTATTTTTTTAGGATTATTTTTTGTTTTGTTCTTAGATCTATTTCTTTTATTTATTTCTAGGTTCGAATTTGAGTTTAAATTTCAAAATTTGAATTCAAAATTTGAATTTGAATTTAAATTTCAAATTAAAAAAAATAATTAATATTTTAAAATTTTTGCATTTGCCTTCCAACATTTAGGGTTTGATATGTTCTAGAGCATGCATCATATAGGATTATTTAATTAATGAAATCATCTTGTTAATTGTTAATGTGTTAAGGTTTTTCATTTTTTTAATTGCTCTCTTTGCTGAATTAATTTGTTTTATTATTTTATTGTTGAATTGCATATTAGAGATAATTGTTCATGCATTGTGATTAGTTGCATCTATTTTGTTTATTGTGCTTTTCCGTTAATCCATTTAAGGGCAATCCAATCTAAATAAGATAAGGTGGGAAATTTCACCACCCTTCCTTGGCCCCAAAACCACCGCCCTTTCAAGTGCAGTTCACCCTAAATCTTAATTTAAAATTTGGATAGAAAGATCCTTTAGGAGGCCCCACACATTTGGTTCAAAATTGTGCTGAATTTTAGGGAAGTTTGTAATTACTTTCCATAAACGGCAGTTAGTGTCTAAGGAAAGAGGTTAACCGGCTAAGCCTAAGCGGGTTTTGTGGTTACTTAATCACGTCCTTGCAAAAGCAAGGGGAGCCTCCCACATCCCCACCTCTTACCTGGCTAACCAAAGGAAGTGGTGTAATTCCAAGTGAACCTAAGAGGATTCACATTGGTTGAATCACTAGTTTAGGAAACATTCGTTCAGCCCATAGGTCGTGTATTTGAATTGCTTGCATTTGAAAAAAAAAATTAAAATAAAATAAAATGAATTCAATGGCCGGAGTTTGTGAAATGAGAAACTACTTCCAACCTAAGCCACATATAGATTGGAACCATGTGTCTCAACAACTGGAAAAGATTAATGGGATGGCCCAAAGATGTGATCAAGTCCTTGCATTTCGTCAACAAATTGGCCCATACCCAACCTTGTCATCCTATCCAACATGTTCTATCTGTGCCAGCCCGGCCCACCAAGTTGATGATTGTCCAACGGTGGCCCAGTTTCTACCATTTATCGAAGAACAGGTTCAGGTAGCTCAGAGTTTCCCGAGGCCTAATAATGACCAATTTTCAAAT
The DNA here is from genome assembly GCF_000365185.1 of Nelumbo nucifera. The sequence goes on from NW_010729180.1 coordinate 1,871,073, forward strand.
ACTTACAACCCTGAGTGGAGAAATCACCCTAACTTTTATTGGATAACACATCAACCTAACACATAGTCCCAGCAGTACCATCCATCTAACTCCATGGCCCAGCAATTCCAGAGGCCACAAGTGTAGAGCCAATTCCAATAGACTTACCCTAGGAACCAACCGGTCCAACCTTATCAAGTTTACTCACAACCTCCTCGAACTAGTACAGTTGATGACAAATTCATGCAGTTTCAGTAGCTAATTCTAACTCAGTAGCAGTCCATCGCTAGATTAAAGAGCCAAATAGGACAGCTAGCCGAAGCCAATGCAAGAAGAGAAGTAGGATAACTACCGAGTCAACTTGTTGCAAATCCTAGAAATCAGCCACCAGGTTTTCCTCCACAACAGATTTAACCACCTCCTAAGAACCCTCAATTTGAAAATGCCAAGCCTATTACGACCTTAAGGAGTGGGAGGATTTTAGAGGACCCGTATGAGAAAAATAAATTTGAAAACATTAGTGAAGAAGAAAAGGAGCAAGAAGACCATAAGTTGGGGGGGAAGAAAAAGGAAAGGAAAATTTAGAAGAAGAACTTATAGTGAACTGACCTTTAGTTCCCTTTCCAACCACACTCAGTCGGGTCGTTGTGAAAGACGAAATAGACTCGCAACGAGGAGATCAGGGAGTAATTCAAGCAAGTCCATATTAACAACCCTCTCCTCGACGCAATCCAACATGTCTAGGCCTACGCCAAGTTCTTGAAAGAGTTGTGCACTCAAAAGAGAGAGCCACGATCGGCCCCACAGAAAGTGATGCTCTCGGTAGATGTTAGTGTGGTTCTCCTAAACCAACTCCCCCGGAAAATGAAAGACCTTGGTGCTCCTCTAATAAGTTATGTCATCTCTGGAATCACTTTCGATCCGGCCCTATTAGATCTTGGGGCTAGTGTAAATCTGCTCCCCTCTATTATTTATGAAAGGTTCGGGATCAGCGAGTTAAAACCTACCTCAGTAATTCTGCAACTTGCTGATCGGTCAGTCAAGACTCCTCGAGGTGTTATTGAGGACGTCATTGTCAGACTAGAAGATTGTTACTTCCTAGTGGATTTTAGCGTCCCAGACATGACCCCAACCGAGGAATTGAACCATAACCCGATAATCTTAGGACGTTCGTTTCTAGTAACTGCCAATGCAAACATCAACTATAAATCAGGAGAAATGGACATTTCATTTGGGGAGCAGAAAGTCCAATTAAATGTACTTAGTGCCACTAAGTATCCAAACCTAGGGGAAGATGAGTTCAATGTAGATTTAGTGGACGACCTTGTACATACCCTGTCTACCCTTTGGTTAGCCCAATCTGAGCCCTATCTGTGTAAAGAAGAAAGCAAGTCTAGAAGTGTAGATGTGAGAACTGAGTGAATGCGTCTGGCTGAAGACGTTAAACTTAACGCTGGTTAGGAGGCAACCCAACGTAGTTTTCAGTTGCTTTTGTTTTTAGGATTAGAGTTTTTGTTTCTTTTCTTGATTCGAGACTAGTTGGTAGACCTTGAACCCCTTGGGAAAACCCTCTTAATTGTTCCCTTTGGCCCAAGTCCCTTTGCATCATTCTAGTCATGCCATTGGGACAATGGCATTTAAGTTGGGGCACAAGGAAAGAGAAAAAATTTTGAAAAATTGAGAGAAAAGTTAAAAAAAAAATTGAGAAGCTAAGCCTTTAAAAATGCAGAACTAAAATTTTCACTAAAAAATTAAAAAAAATTTCCATTAAAAGAGATTCCTAAATAGAAAAAGTTGAGAAAACTGGTAAAAGAATATTGAATTTTGTAGAGATTGGTAGCAAGTGACAGGAGTTAAATTGGTCTTGTTTGAATGTTGTCGAAACTGTTTAGAAATTGAAAATACTCCCATGTTTGCCCCTATGAAGATAAGAAGAGAAAGATTGAGAAATCAGACGAAAAAATTCTTCAAATTAATAAATATAGTGGACCATCCCGAACAGTGCTGAATTTTATACATAACAAAAAAAAAGAGAATAAAAGGTCAATGGACACCTTAGACTTAGTAACTGAGTCTCTTCACCTAAGTTAAGTGTCGAGATTTGCATCAAATGGGAAAGGGAATACCAAAGAAACTTACCCAACACTTAGTAACCGGGTCTCTTCACCTAAGTCAAGTGTCGAGATTTGTGTTAAACGGTGGAAGGTAGTAATAAAAATGTGTGTGCATATCAAGTTCAGGGGTAAAAATCCACTATCAGAAATGATAAGAAGAATACCCGCCTAATTTTAAAGATCAATCTCAGCTTATCGAGATAGTATGCAAATGGAATGGTATATAAGATTTTTAAGCCAAGTTTTTGTAATGTTCAAAGCAGGACGGTTTTACCCCTTAAACCCAACACTGATCTACACAAAGTTTAAGAATTCTAGAATCATGATGCTTGGCTAATTTTGTTAGGGATGATCTTGCAATGGGAATGATCTCTTTACTTAGTACCCTTTTTTTGGTTAAATTCAATGTTGTGACCTCTAAGGGTCCCTATGCAAATTCTAGGTAAAAACTAAGAAATTTATAGAGTTTTTTTGCAGATTTTGGGAAGCTGGTGAGAATTCCAATTGAGAGAGGGGGTGTTTTTGTGAAAAACTGAGCATAGAAGGGCACCTCCTATCTTCTAAACCTAGAAAGGTGCCCCTCCTGCTGTATTAGCATACTACCCTCTCCTGGGTGCCTATTCTAGTTTGTCCAAAATTACGTTAATAGTAGCACACCCCAAGGGCGCAACAAGCTCTCCAAATAGAAAAGGAGTTGACTCTACTTCTTTATCCACACTCTCAGTTGTTACTTGCCTTCGTTAAAGATAGATATCTGGAGTTGCCTAAAGAGAGACCCCCACCAATATGTAAACCAAAACATTATGATGAGAATGCCTATTGTGATTATCATAGAAGCCTGGGGCATATCACTGACAATTGCCATCAACTCAAGATTGTAGTTTAGAAGCTAATTGATTAGGGTCTGATTGCATTTCCTGAGCCTCAAGAATCATCTTTGAACTAAGTTGCTCTCCCTTTTGCTAGTATGTTGTAAGTGTCATCTTTGGCTAGTTTTGGATATTGTCTTTAGTATCGAGCCAACTACGTATATTTAAATGTAATCTCTGACATAGGGGGTCAATGCTCTCTACCCTACCTCTAACCATTGAGAGTCTTCTTTCATAATTGCATTTAGTTTGCTATCCTCTCTTTTTTATCATTTTAGGACATTTTGAACTATGCCCGACCTGATCCCTTTCTAAGAGGTACATGAAGTAGCCCATCTCATGGGTCCGACCACTTCAATAAATAAAATATTTATCTTTCCCTTGCTTGAGATGCTTACTTATTAGAGAGTGATTAGTCCATCCAGGTTGTCTACCAATAGAAGAAGGCAAAGTTTGTCCCTTCTTAGAGTCCTGAAAGAATGTCTAAGAAAAGTTAGTTGTTGATTAAGAATTCTATACTCGATTTTCCTTTTGATCTCTTAATCCGTAATAAAGTCATCCTCCTTGTCCAAACTAGGGCAGATTTGCAACTGCCAAAGCATAACACATTCCCTTGAATAATGCATGAGCTAGCATAGAACAAATGCACCATTCTGACTTGGTGCTCTATTGATTAATCAAAGAAAGGACTAGAAGTCATCCTTGGTCGTTTTTTATTTCCTGTGACCTTATGAATTGTCAAAAATTGTTTGTTAGTTAGTTGAGCTTATCACTAGACCTTTTTTTGGCGAATTAGCCAAATCCATGGGATGCACCTCAGGAATCATCAAAGGGATAAAAATAAAAAAATGAAAAAGAAAAGAAAGAAGAATGAGAGTGTGAATAAATTTGCTCCACCAAAAGAATCTTAATTGTATCTAGAGTGCGGAGGTAATGAACCAAGCATAGGCTATGCTCAACATATGCTTCTTTAATATGTAACGTTCAGTCGATAATGAAATGAAGGGAGACCATCCTTGGCCACTTTTTTGACCTTGTACATTTAATCCTGATAATATGAAATAAAGTTCCTTAGTCGGCCCTTTGAGCCTTTTTGTTAACCTTATTTTCATAATAAATACTTCCTAGCTAGTGGGTGTCTAAGCAAGCAGAATGCAATTAGATTAATCGAGCAAGAACTCAAAGAAAAAGAAAAAAAAAAGAGGAGAAAATGAAGGAATGAAAATGAAAGGAAGAGAAATGAAGAAAAAAGAAAGAAAAAAAAAAGAAAGAAACAAGAAAGAAAAAGGGGAATAGACTTTTGACAGCTTTGTTGAGAATGAAATACTCAAGGAATGTTGGGCAATAAAGATCAATGCAATAGTGAATTGGCAAATGGAGAATCAAGAAATAGTTAGAAGAAACGGGGGCAGTTAAGATGATTTTATCAATGACACCCACGCGCTAGTTCTGATTTTCCCTACTTATTTACATTTCATCTCAAAATAAAGTCCTCTCTAATCAATGAGAAAGTACGATTAATGTTGATGAAGAATATGAAGAGCAATCTCCTTCCATAGGCTATGAAGAAAGCCATAAAAAATCAAAAGAAAGAAAAAAAAAGAGAAAAGAGAAGAAAAGATGATGAAGAAACCCTGAATTAAATCCCTAAAGGGATTATTCGAGCATCCGATTCCTATATTAATTGTTGTTTGGGCCTTTTGACCCATCATTTGTAACCCCCATCCCATGCCACATTTTGTCCTAAAGAACAAGACCTCCTTGATCTTTGAAAAATAGGCAAATTAGAACTGGATAGATCTATTTTGCTGACAATGAAGGATCATAGTTGTGACTTTCTCCATTGATGTATCAGCTTCATAACCCACCATTTATGTTAGCAAAAAAAAACAAGAGAAAATAGAAAAAGAAAATAAGAAAAAAAGAAAAACTAGGGAGGGCAGACACCCTATAATAAAGGCTTTTCCTATAGTAAATCCCTTGTTCAACACCCTACAATTCAATTGCGCATGTTTTTAAATTCAATGAGTTTTAATTAATGATCTTGAAGAGAGGATACTGAAGGGATGAGAGATCCACCATATGGATGGCCGAACCCTATAAGAAGGTAGGGCGAAATTTCAAAAATTTCTCTCTCTCCCATCTGGGAATCGCATTCCCTGTTTTAAAAAATCTGCATTTTCAAGGATCAATCTTGAACCAAGAACCGAACCAGATCTGAAACCAAAAGGTAGGAGAGGGAGATACATGATACGAAGAAACAGTATCCTCCAATGAAGGTGTTCACACCCAAGGAAAGGTCCAAAGACTGCTCCCACTGAAGATGACACAGTGCAGGATGGAGCAAAATCAGTAGTGTTCTTCCTAAGAACCAAATTCTTCAGTAAGAATTCGATGAAGGGTATGTGAGCACAACTTCCAATCAGTTTTTCTCCAAAAACTAATATCAAGAACGCTTCTTGATCGCTCTTACAAGAATGGAGATCGAACTAGCAATGGTGGCAACTGGAGGAGAACACAGGGAGAAGATGGCGCAGTCATACTGTTGTTGTCTTCTCTCTCTGTGATCTGAGATCTAATCTCTGGGGTTGAGTGTGTAGAATGGTTTGCCCCCTCCTCCTTTTATAGCCTTAAAGAGAGATCATAATCTCATTAGGAGTTTCCTAATCCAAATCTGTATTTGGATCAGGAGTTCTCTTCAAGAGATAAGGATAAGCCCTTATCTTATCTGCAGATTAGATCAACC
>NW_010729180.1:1877530-1900494 GCF_000365185.1 Nelumbo nucifera
AAACCCAAGGACTGTGGGCAGATGCAAGATTAGCCCATCAGGTATTACCCTCAATGGTCTTACACTTAACCTCTCAGCCCATAATGATCAAACACTGCCCGACAAGAGAGGACCTCTCCCTTGGCTGCAAGGAACAGTGTTGCACTCTCTGCTCACATGGATCCCAGGAGTTAAAACATTTTGCAAACATTTTGAAACCGTAATATATATAAGTATATTTCTATATAAATATATTTTGCAAAAACAAATTTCAACGATTAAAATTGGCTGCCGACAGCTTTGGTTTCCATCAGAGAGAGTGCATCCCCGATCATTACCTTTGTCTGACAAAAGGACTCATCCTGTCACTATGATTACCACTCATATGAATTTTCAGACTGTCCCAACATACCCAGGTTTTGACCCCCCTCTAAGGATCTCACTGATTGGCATATCAAAGACAACCCAATCCGACACTTAGTGCAGTATCATAATCGAGTGTAGGGGTCAGGTGTAACATTCCAGTTTTGCCCACTAATCACCAAGGTCCAGGGCAATACTAGAATTTTGGTCCGGTTCAGGGTTTCAAGAAAACCTACACTGCATGTACCTCGGGTCTCACCCTGCCAGCTGAGATAGGCTACCCCAACCAACTTGGCGGCACATCAGTGTCAACCTTAGCAGGATAACTCTCCCCAGATCTATCCAACGACTATGAACATTCTAAACTAACACGAGTCTCATATGTGTCCAGTTTAAGGGTATTACAYAGAAACAYAYCATAAKAAYAYKAATCAAATATGTACTTTATTCATTTATAATAAATGTCATAATGTACATCATTCTAATTGGAGCTAAGGGCACATACTGTCTAACAGATACACACTCTCATTTGATGCAAGCCACATATAGCCCATTTGGACATAATTACTCTCATATGACTTGAGATTGAAGGCACTTTTTCCGTTGCATTTTAAAGCTTTTCCTACTTACCATTCCCATATTTCATGTCCTTATGYATTGCTCAAATATTGAGTACTTTCTTGCACAACAGTTTGAGGAGTTGTTTTGACCTTTTCAGTGCGTGCTTAGTTTCTATCTTGACTCTATCATCACATTATATCYTTTTACTTGCTTATATGTGGGTTATTACAAACTCTTTCATGTAAACTATTTCCTTTAATTTCAAAAATCCCTTCRGGTTTTTATCTCACATTTCGGTGTTCTACTTCTTGAATTTATAATTTGATTAAAGGTTTTTTAGTTAAAGTATCTAAATCCCAATTTCATTGATAATATTCACATTGGTTTCCATTRGTCATGTCAACTTCTTTGCTTTCACCCACGTCAGAAAATCCCATTGGTCATGTCAGCCTTTATGCTTTGACCCGCGTCAGAAATCCTGTTGGTTATGTTAGCATCTATGCTTTTACCCATGCTTGTCCTCCGTTGGTCATGTCAGCCTCTATGCTTTGACTCATGTCAGAAATTTCGTTGGTCATGTTAAACTCTATGCTTTGACTCGTGCCTATCCTTTGTTGGTTATATTAGTCTCTATGCTTTGACCTACATTAGAAATTCCGTTTCCCATGTTAGCCTTTACACTTTGACCCACGTCAGAAATCTCGTTGGTCGTGTCAACCTCTATGATTTGACCCGCGTTTGTCATCCATTAATCATGTCAGGCTCTATGCTTTGATCCACGTCAAAAAATCATGTTGGTTATGTCAGCCTCTATGCTTTGACCCATATCAGAAATCCCATTGGTCATGTCAGTTTCTATGCTTTGACCCACGTCTGTCCTCTGTTGGTCATGTCAGCCTCTATGCTTTGACCCACATTAGAAATTCCGTTAGTTATGTTAGCCTTTATGCTTTGACCCATGTCAAAAGTCCCATTGGTCATGTCAGCCTCTATGCTTTGACCCGCATCAGAAAATCCTGTTGGTCATGTTAGCCTCTATGCTTTGACATGCATCAGAAATTATGTTGGTCATGTCAACCTCTATGCTTTGACCCGAGTCAGAAATCCCGTTGGTCATGTCAGCCTCTATGCTTTGATTTGCATAAAAAATTTCGTTGGTCATACCAGCCTTTATGCTTTGACCCGCATCATAAATTCATTTGGTCATATCAGTCTCTATGCTTTGACCGTTGTCAGAAATTCCGTCGGTCATGTCAGCCTCTATGTTTTGACCCGAGTCAGAAATCCCATTTGTAAGTCTCTTTGCTTTGACTGACACTAATATTTTAATTGAGTAAATAGAAATGATAATAAAAAATTAAAGAAAAGATAAAGGAAAGAAAAACGAAAAAGCAAAATAGAAAAGAAAAAAAAGAAAAAAAAAGAATGAAATGAAGGATAAATAATGTCTAAAACTCTGTAACAATTATTTCACATTGTGCTATGCCAAAAAGCAACAAGTTTACCCTAATTCCATAAAGTTTCTAATACCTAGGAGGGTCATTTTTCCAAAAAATAAAGGTAATCAGTTTCACATTATGAGTTATTTTTTATATGGTTTCCTTAATGACAAGTTTACCTTGATTCTGTAAGGTTTCTGATACCTAGGAGGGGTCATTTTTCATAAAAAAGTAACCAATTTTCACATTATGAGTTATTTTTTACATGGTTTTCTTAGTGACAACTTTACCCTGATTCCGTAAGGTTTCTAATACCTAGGAGGGGTTGTTTTTCCAAAATGTAAGAACCTATTTGGCAATGTTCCCACCTGTTCCTGTTTTTAGAAATTTCTATTCCAGAACAAGAATTTTATCTCTTACTCTTCAGGAGTAACAAATACATTTGGCAAATTGTTCTTTCAGAACGAATTTTTGTTCTATAGGCTCCATTTGTTTGTGATACAAATGTCGAACTAGGGTATTTATGTATCTCGGTTCGCATTTGCGAGCGTTTATTTGAAATGTAAAAAGGTAATGATTATCAGAGCAAAAATGTATTTTCTGACACTTTTGTACTCTAAGAAGAAAGCACTAGTGTACCTATTTTTTGGATACAATTTTGTGTTCTTTTCATAATTAACTTTTTTACCAAAGTTAATGCATTGGAGCATAAGATAGTCGTAGCATTTAATGATGGGCCCACACTTTTGCACCAATTTCAAACAAGATGAATGTAAAAACGGTTTAAAATGTTAACGGTATTTGCATTCATGAACTGAAAAATGGGTGTATATATATATATTATGTTTTATGAAAAGTGTTTGCAAAAGGTTTTAAATCTCGGGATCCATCCGAACAGAGAGCATGACACTGCACCTTGCAGCCAGGGAAGAGGTCCTTCCTTGTCGGCTAATGTCTAATCATTATGGGCTGAGAGGTTAAGTGTAAGAGACCATTAAGGGTTGATTACCTAATGGGCTATATCTCACTTAAGTCCATTATCCTTGAGTCTTCAAAGGATGGCTAGATTCAATGATCATTTAATTATAAATGTTGGAACTACTTTGAGCCCATACTGATGTGCTCAGGGGTTCATTGCATTTAGTAGTGAATTTGGCCTGGCCTTTTTATAGAGGCTGGGCCGAACCCATGTGGGCCTATGTAAGGTCATTATGGGTTCCCACGCCATACAAATCAAACCTAAATTGGCCAAGCAACACTCTTGGGTCATGAGCCATATAGCTGATGGGCCTAAAGCCCATAATTAATATGATTAAATTAAGATGTCACATGATTGTTTAAGCTGTCATGTGACATGGGGTGAGTCTGGGTTTGGAAATGGGTATGGAGCACCCATCCTCTTAAGAGGATGAGTCTTATCTCTTAATAGAATCCAGATCCAAATAAAGATTTGGATAATCTCTTAATTTGATTAGGAGAAGTGCTCCATAAAGAGATAAAAGAAGAAGAGAGCGAACTATTCTAGGACACTTCTCAATTATGCTCTCTCTCTTCTTCTTTTGTTTCCCAAACACCTTAGTTCGACTATTGCTTTTGGGACTGATAAAGGTCGGTTCTTTCTCTGATTTTTGCAAGAAAAATTCAGAGAAATTTCATGCTCACCTCCCTAGTTTGATCCAAGCAGTTGGATTGTAGTTTTGCTGAAAACTACATTGCTGAATTGGCTTCAAGATCAAGCTGCCCCATCTTCAATGGAAGCTAGTTTTAGGGACTGATTTGGGCGTGAACTTCCACATTGAGATCTACATTTGCGGTATCCGTATCAGGTATACATCTCCCTCTTCGTTTGGTTTCAAATCTGGTCTAGTTCAGTGCAAGATTGATCATAGAAAAATGCAATTTTTCGAATTGTAGGGAATTCGATTCCCAAAAGGTTAAGAAATTTTTGAAATTTCGCCAAGCCATCTAGCATGGTTTGGCCATCAATATGGTGGATCCTAACCTTCCTTCACTTGGGTTTGCTTTCTTTATTACTATTTTCCTTAATTAATTACATATTTTGTGGTTATACTTGTTCGGGATTACTATGTTGGCCCCACCTATTGAACCTAGGAGAGGGGTGCCTAACCCCTTCCCTCTCCCATCTGAGGCTTACCCAGACTAGTTTAGTCAGTGCCTTGGGCTCTAGAGTCACTATTTGATAAAAATGATTTTGGTGCGATGCTCGGAGGTTCCATCACCTCCAAATCTTAATCTGGTGGGTGGCGACTCCATTCCCAACCCAAGTGAGTTGTTTTCTCGATGCTTACAACTTTCAACCATATCATGTGCTCTTCATGTGTGCTGGAAATATCACATGACCCTAATGTATGCACTACATATAGACTACACTAATCGAAAGAGACAAAAGAGTCAAGACTATTTTAAACTCAACAACTAACATACCAGGCAAATCTCAAGCATGTCTGACGACCGTTGATAGGTGATAGCTTCAAAGGGTAAAATACTTAGGCCCCGTTTGGCAAGTCTTTTTGCGTGGGCTGATAATTTTTTATAAGCCTGGAAGTCGAGTTTTCCATCTTTCTCCGTTTGGCAAGAGAAAGGTTTTCTTGCCAAAAGACGTGGGTAGCCTACATTTTGTCTAAAAAACGAGAAACTTCAAGTGGAACTTCCCGCTTTTAGAGGCATTCAAGGCTTCCTAATAAATGTGCCATTTTCCACATGGTGACAAAAGTGAAAAGTAGTCGCTTGACACTTTCTCAAACATTTGGGGATTTTGAACAGTTGTCGCTCCTCTTCTTCTCGTCTAAACAGGTTTGTTGCTCTTGTTCTTCTACTTGTCGGAATAACTTAGTCAATAAATAGTATAATCTCTAATAAAAATTAATCAATAAGTTATAAAAAATATAATAAATTAAATTAAAAAAATTCAATAATAGTAGTTTAATCTCAATAATTATTGAATGTTTTCTGTTAAACAACAAAACAAAATAAATTTATACAAAATCATTGAAAATACATTTATCACAAAAAATAATAAATAATTACTGAAATACAATAAATATTAAATTTAGTATCTTTAATTATATACTAAATTCAGATTAAGAGTTTAAAATTATTATTAGTAAATATAATTTTTTTTGAAAGCTATTTTCTCGAATTATTACTTGATATAAGTGAAATTAGTTATTTACAATATTATGTAAAAATATTAAATTGCTGTTAAATTCAATATATGTTATAATTATTTTTCTACTTTTTAGAATTTTTTTAAATTTATTACATACTTTCTTTATTTTAACTATTTAAAATCTAGTTATGTTAAATATTTTGTTCTTTAAACTATTTAGTTATTTAAATACGTAAATAATATGTAAAATATTTAAATTTTAAATATTATTTTTTATTGAATTTGATTATCCATAAAATCATAATTTATACTATTATTACATAATTTCATTATTAATTTTGTAATGTATTAAATTATTCTTAATGTCAATATTATGTTATAATTATTTTTCTACTTTGAAGAATTTTTTTTTAATTTATTACATTATTTCGTTATTGTAACTATTTAAAATATAATTACGAAAATATTTAATTATTTAAATAATCTATAAAATATTTAATTTTTTTGTTATTTGAATTTTATTTATTTAAAGTTATTACATATTATTAAATATTTGAAAAACATTTAAATTGGTAATTCAGAAAAACATTATTTCAATTGTTAGTACATAATTTCGTGATATATTTTTTAAAAATATAAAATTATTTTTTGTATTTTTAATATATATTTTAAAGTTATTATATAATTTTGTTAGAATATTTAAATAATTCTTAAATTTTTAATCCAAGTTCTTTAGATAGATATAGATAAAAAGTAGGCGAGAGGATAAATTGGAATTAGAGATAATTTAGGAGAGAAACTCTCTACTAAATTAGAGATATTTTTTGAGATAAATAAGAATTAGAGATAATCTAGAAGATAAATAGGAATTAGAGATAACTTTGGATAAAGTGGGGGAGGTTGTTTAAGAGAAATTTTTGGAGAAGAGATTATTTAGGTCATTGGGAAAGTGCATCTCATTGGTTGTTTGAAAAATTATAATTTATTCATTATTAATTTTCTAGAAATATTAAATTATTATTAATTTGAATATTATGTTATGATTTTTTATTTTAATAATTTTCTATTTTATTGCATAATTTCATTATTTTAACTATTTAAAATATAGTTATGTTAAATAATTTGTTATTTAAAATATTTAGTTATATAAATATTTAAATACTATATAAAATATTTAAAATACTCATCATTTGAATTTAAGATATTTAGTTATTGAAATATTTAAATAATTAAATATTTTTCTATGCAATTATTTAGATATTTTTAGTATTATATTATGTAAGATATTTAGTTATTGAAATATTGAAATAATATTTTATTTTTTAATGTTAAATTTCTGTTATTTGAATAACATTTAATTTGAGTAATTTGAAAAATCATAATTTATATTGTTATTACATAATTAATTTTTTTGTGTTTTTAATAATTATTTTATAGTTTATTAGAGATAATTTGGAGAGAAATGCTCTAGTAAATTAGAGACAAGATAGAAGATAAATAGGAATTGGAGATGATTTAGGAGAAAGTGGGGGAGGTAGTTTAGGATAAATTTTAGGAGAGGAGATTGTTGGGAACATATGGGTAAGAGAGAAATTTTAGATAAATTTTCATGTGGAATGAGAGCATCTGATTGGTTCTTTAAAAAATGACATGAAACAAAGAAATAAAAAATTCAAAAAAAGGAGAAAATTTCTTGACCACTTTGTTTTAATATATATATATATATATATATGATTCATTGTATAATTAAGGCCACCATTCGCAAGGGACCCATGTGTGCATGCGGATGAGAATGTATGAAGTTATTTATGTAAAAAAACTAAGAAAAATTATGGAAGATGGTTTTATAAATGTCCAACTGGTGAGGTATGGAACCAACACACAAAGAACCTATTTGTGAGTAATTGTGCTTATCATGAAAAAAGAAATAATAATGGCACCCATTTTTTTTCCATTTCAGCCACATGAATACGACTTTATATGGGAAAATACTCTAGAGGAACTTGAAGTACGCATCGTTGAACAACACAAATTGCTCATGACAATATGGATTATAAGAGAGTATATTGCTACACTTGGAGCTTGTGCATGTTGTTCTGGCATGATGTGTTTCTTCATTTTAATGATGGTTTTAATTAGGGTAAATTTCTTAAACTACCCTTATGGTTTAGCTAATTGACTAAGTGTACCCTTACTGTTTGAAAATTGACTAACACTACCCCTACTGTTTTGGCAATTGACTAACTCTACCATTACCGTTAACATTCATTAACTTTCCACTACATGTGACATCACATGATTGATATATTTATTAGAAATTCCTAAAACATCCTTTCCACCTCCATTCCTAAAAATACCCTTTGACTTTTGTTCCTAAAATACCATCCCAAAAACCTTTTTGTCTCCATCTTTGGGTATCCGTCTCAGTTTCCTTTGGAGGCTTTCTTCATTATTCCAACATTCTGAAACTCAAAGGCTTCCGGTGTAGCTAGTGTGCGGAATAGATCTCAGTTCCAACATCCTCAAAGGCTTTCTTCTTCATTACTTCTCTATCTATTTCAAACAAAAACCTAGGAGCAGAGATTTCGATCTCAGTTCCGGTGAAGAGATCTTAACCAACATGCTGGTTATGTAGTACTCCTCCCTCATTTTAAAAGATCTAATGGGTTCCGGTGAATTGTTGAGAGGTACAATCTACCCAATATTAGATCTTTTAATGGGTTTTAAAAGACCTAATGGGTTCTAAGGAAAATGTACTACATAACCAGCATTCTTCATTACTTCTTTATATGTACTCCTTCTGGTTTTGGCTGCAAAGGAATCAAATCAGAATCCTTTTACAACCAAATCTTGTCTAACAAGCACCAAAGGGAAGAGAATGAGAGGGAGAGGGAGAAATCTCTAGAGATGTCGATCTCAGTTCCAACGAATAGAACGAGAGTGTAGATCTCAGTTCCGGCGGGTTCCAGAGAAGAGAATGAGAGGGAGAGGGAGAGATCTACATAGATGTCAATCTCAATTCCGACGAAGAGAATAAGTGTAGATCTCAGTTCCGATGGGTTCTAGAGAAGAGAACAAGAGGGAGAGGGAGAGATCTATAGTTCTAGCCGTAACTAGAGTCTTACTGTTTCCTAATCTACAGATTTGGCAGTTCCGGTGGTTCCAAGAAGGGAACGAGAGGGAGATGGAGAGATTTGAAAAGTCTACATTTCTGGCAGTTCTAATGGTTCCGGAGAAGAGAATGAGAGGGAGAGGGAGAAATATGTAGTTCTGGCGGTTTTGGCGGTTCCAAAGAAGAGAACAAATGGGAGAGGGAAAGATACACTTTTTGAAAATTTAAAGAAAGGTGGAGGGTAAAATAGTCTTTTTCATGTTTCTGTTGACACACAGTAATGACAAAAAAAGATTAGTCAATTGTTAGAAACAGTAGGGGTAGCAATAGTCAAATTTCAAACAATAAGGGTACACTTAGTCAATTAGCTAAACAGTAAGGGTAAAATAGTCTTTTTCATATTTTGTTATCTTGGAAATGATTTGTAGGGACTCCCGTTATGACTTACTATGGACATGTTTTTGTAGTGACACACCTCAAGGTATACAACATCATATTGGGGTTATTATGCAATTAAAGTGTAGAAAAAATATGAGTTCCTACGTGTGGACCCCATAATTTTGATATGTGGACCCCACAAAATGACGTATTGGGTCCCATTCATTGAAAAGCCATGTGGGACTCGGATGGTGTTATTCATAATTAGGGAACATTAATGTTAAGTGTATGTGGGGTCCACTCATGGTAATTGTACCCATAAGCACCTAATGCACTGCTATGTATGTGAATGAGACCCACCCATGCTGGGTAAAGTGCCAAATATGCACTGATTTACCTACATCAGCAATGTGTTTATCTCGATATTACCAAACGGTCTTTGAGCTGTTGTGGTCTTTTAACAGATCTATGAAGAAGCTGACCTCCATCAGCTTCCTCCCCAAGAGGAACCTCGTAGAACCCTAGCTCGTTATGGGCCCATTCGAATATAACTTTATGAAAGTCAGTTGGAGCCACTTTGGTATGACCTAAATTAGACCTAGGGACTGTTTTACTTGGTCTCTCCAAATTAATATAATTGCAATGAGATAGGGAATATCATAGGATGATTACTCTAAAGGCCTACTGTCATTAGCATGAAAACGGGCTGAATCGGTGGGTGGAGATGCACCATAAAATTGGGTTGTCCATTTTGCTTATGCAATCGGTAGGATTGCTTCAGATGATAGGGGCATCATAGACTGAGGTGGGAGAGGCCTATCTTAAAATGGAAGACTTTTTCATGGTACCT
Organism: Nelumbo nucifera; assembly: GCF_000365185.1. The sequence continues at coordinate 1,887,343 of NW_010729180.1, forward strand.
TGGGGCCCACGATATGATAGGTCTGCACTTACCAAACAAAACGTTTTACCTAAAATGGCAATGAACCTTGTCTAAAAAGGGAAATCTCATTGGATGGGTGGATATGTGATCTTTCACAGAAAGTGGTGGGGTCATGCAGCTAAAACAGTTGGCCCCATGCACCTATTTGATTTCCCACATTTCTAGGGACATCAATTGTGTCCTCGTCACTAAGATAGGAGGGAAATCTCAGAGATGAACAAATGGAGATGAAATATAAATAAAAGTCCGTTCTATGTAAAATGACACGAAACAATAATCAGGTTGTGGACTAATTATTGTTGCCTTTTATCAGAAATGACACACAAACAGTTCACCGAGTTGTTAGACGACAACAAGTTAAATGGACATAATTTTGTAGACTGGTACCGTAACCTTAATCTAGTGCTCACGTCTGAGAAATTGGACAAGGTTGTCAAGAACCCAATACCAGAACATTTGGGTGACAGGGCTTCTGAAGCACGGAGGAAGGAATATCGGGAATGAGAGGAGAAGAACTCTCTTGCCCAGAGTTATGTCATAGCCTCTTTAGACAACTCTATCCATAGGTAATTTGATAAGATCAATATCTGCAAAGATATTCTAGATAGTCTAAAGATGATGTATGAAGAGCATAATCGTTCTGCCAGACAAAAGGTCCTCAAATTGTTAATGACCACTAGGATGACCGAAAGCCAACCAGTTCATGACCATGTCATGTGAATGATGGGTTATATAAATGAACTAGAGGCTCTTGGATCCCAACTTGATGATGACACCAAAACCAATTCCATCCTAAACTCTCTGCCCTCGTCCTTTAATCAGTTTGTCATGAACTATAACATGAACAAGATAAAAGTTAGTTTGTAAGAGCTCAACAATATGTTGCAGAGTGTTGAGGAACTAATAAAGAAGGACAAGCCGATAGTCATGCTTGTTAAAGGTGGCAAATCTGGCAAGAGAAAGAGAAAGGGTAAGAAGAGGCCTCAAAAGAAGGCAGGCAAGCAGAAAAAGCAAAAGAATGACAAGTCATCAGATGAATGTCACTTCTGCAAGCAGACTGGGAATTGGAAGAGGAATTGTCTTCAGTATTTGGAATCTCGCAAGAACAAAGAAGGTAATTTTGAACCTCTTGTCTTAGAGACCAATATGTTGCTCACTTCTGCATCCTAGTGTATTGACTCTAGGGCTAAAACTCATGCATGTATCACATTGCAAGGATTCAAGGAAAGCAGAAGGTTGATTGATGACAAGGTGATACTTTACATAGGGACTTATACAACAAATGCAGTTATTTCTATAGGAACAATAGATTTAATTTTCAGAGAAGGAATTGTAACATTAAAAGATTGCCTTTATGTACCGCTACTTAGAAGAAATTTGATTTCAGTTTCTAAGTTATGTAAGGATGATTATTCTGTTTTATTTAGTGATAATATTACAATTAAATTGAATAACAAATTCCTTATGAGAATTTGAGAATGGTCTCTATGTCCTCTGTCCTTCTCTGGAAACAAATATAACCGAAACTACGTTGAAACACATCCCTAAGAAAAGAACATGTGATACAGTTAATCCCATGTACCTGTGGCATTACCGACTTAGCCATATCAATATAAAGCGTATTACAAGATTGGTGAAGGATGGTTCTCTAGATTTTCTAACTGTAGAAGATCTACCAACTTGTGAACCTTGTATTCAAGGCAAGATGACAAAATGGCCATTAACAAGTAAGCCTGAAAGATCTATAAGCAAACTTGACCTGATACATACAGATGTATGTAGTCTCATGAATGTTAGGACACAGAACCAACACTATTATTTCATAACTTTCACCGATGATTAATCTCGGTATGGTTACGTGTACCTAATAAGACATAAGTCTGAATCCTTTGAAAAGGTCAAGGAGTTTAGACAAGAAGTTGAGAAACAGTTGGGGAGACACATCGAAACCCTTCGATCAGATTGAGGAGGTGAATACCTCTCTAACGAATTCAGGGACTACTTAAAGGAAAATGGGATTATATCACAGTTGTCTCCTCTTGCTACCCCATAATTAAAAGGTGTGTCAGAGAGAAGAAATCAAACTCTATTAAATATGGTCTGATCACTCCTTGTCCATTCAGAGTTACATATATTCTTTTGGGAACATGCATTGGAGACTGCAATATACGCGTTGAATTGGGTTTCAACCAAATTGGTTCCTGAGACTCTTTATTTATGGGTTGAAGCAAGTTTCTAGAAGTTGGAATATCCAATTTGACTCTACGATTAAACTGTTTGACTTTGAACAGAATCCGGATGAACTCTGTGTTTACAGAAAGACAGTGGGAGAAATGGTTGCGTTTCTGAAACTGTATGTAGATGAAATTCTACTCATTGGGAATGGTGTAGGAATGTTGAATACGGTGAACGTATGACTTTCAAGAAATTTTCCATGAAAGATCTTGGAGAAGTCTCATATATCTTGGGACTTCTACTCTATAGAGATAGACTGAAAAGGATAATAGGATTATCTCAATCTACTTACATTGACAAGATTGTCAACAGGTACAACATGGAGAACTTTAAGAAGGGATTCGTTCCTTTCAGGCATGGAGTCACTCTCTCCAAGGGTGTGTCACCTAAGACCCTTGAGGAGATTAAGGGCATGAGAGAGGTTCCCTATGCCTCAGTCGTAGGGAGCATCATGTATGCCATGTTGTGCACTCGGCCATACATTGTTCAGGATATGAGTGTGGCAAGTAGATACTAGTTAAACCCAGGACAAGAGCTTTGGGTTGCTATGAAAAACATACTCAAATACCTATGGAGGACTAAAGACTATTGTCTTGTCTTTAATGGTAGTTCATTGCAGATGGTTGGGTATACTGATGCAGACTTCCAGTTTGATGATAAAAAGTCTACATGTAGTTACATCTTTACGTTGGGGTCTAGTGCAGTTAGCTGGAAAAGCAGCAAACAAGAGTTTGCATCAGATTCCACGACGAAGGCCAAGCACATTTCCATAAGTGAGGTTGCCTAATAAGTAGTATGGGTGAAGAATTTCGCCCTGGAATTTAGAATCCCACCATATCACCCATTCCACTATTGTGTGACAACACTGGATCTATGGGAGATTGTTTGTAAATGGGACATCCAGATTCAAAAGGTAGTATCAATGGAGAATGTGGCAGACCCATTGACTAAGCCGCTGACATAGAAAGTGTTTGAGAAATACGTGGATATGGGATTGAGGCTTGTACTAGATTGGACCTAAGTGCAAATGGGAGCTGTTAAACAGTGTATGCCCTTAGATCCAATCAGATTAATGTATAGATACATTTATTGTAAATGAATAAAAGAACATTATTGTTAAATATTGTTATTGGTATGTTTCTGTGAAATAACCCCTTAAGCTGGACACTTATGAGACTTGTGTTAGTTTAGAATGTTCTCAGTCGTTGGATAGACTTTGGGGGTTTATCCTACCAAGGTTGATGTGCTTCCAAAGAAGTTGGAGCAGCTTGTCTTAGTTGCTAGAGTTAGACCCAAAGCACATATAGTGTATGTTTGGTTGAAACAGTGAACCCGGACCATTTTCCAGTTATGCCCTAGACATTGGAGATTGATGGACAAAACCAGAAAGTTACATATAACCGCTAAACTTGATTATGGTACTACACTGGGTGTCAGATTGAGTTGTCTTTGGTATGCCAATCTGTGAGATCCTTTGTGGGTCAAAACCTGGGTATGTTGGGGCAGTCTGAGAACTCACTTAAGTGGGTGATCATAGTGATAGGATCAGCCCCTTTGTTGAACAAAGTGAACGATCAGGACTGCATTTTATCTTATGGAAACCTAAACTACCGACAGTGGATTTCAACTATGTTTGAGATTTGCTTTGTTTATATATATATATATATATATATTATGTTTCAACAAAAATGTTTGCAAAATGGTTTTAATTCCTAGGACCCATCCGAGCAGAGAGTGTAACACTACACCTTGCAGTCAGAGGAGAGGTCCTTCCCTGTCAGGTAGTGTTTGATCATTGTGGGCTGAAAGGTTAACTATAAGAGACCATTAAGGGCTGATTACCTGATGGGCTATATCTCACTTAAGTCCATTATCCTTGGGTCTTCATTGGATGGCTAGATTTAAGGATCATTTAATTGTAAATGTTGGGCCTATTTTGATCCCATATTGATGAGCTCAGGGGTTAACTGCGTTTGGCAGTGAATTCGACTAGGCCTTTTCACAAAAGCTAGCCGAACCCATGTGGACTTTTGTGAGGTCATTGTGGGGTCCCACGCTATACAAATCTAACCTAAATAAGCTAGCAACACTCTTGGGTCATGAGCCACATAGCTAATGGGCCTAAAGTCTATGATTAATATGATTAATCAAGATGTCACATGACTGCTTAAGTTGTCATGTGACATGGGCAAATCTTGATTTGGATATGGGTATGGAGCACCCATTCTCTTAAGAGGATAAGACCTATCTTACGATAGACTCCAGATCCAAATAAAGATTTGGATAAAACCTCCTAATTTGATTAGGAGAGGTGCTCCATAAAGGATAAAAGAAGATATCGAATTGCACCAGATAACTCTACATTTCATCTCTCTCCTCTCCTCTTGCCACCCAAGAAACCCTAGTTCGACCTCACCTTTTTGGGACTAATCTGAGAGAAGGAGAAATCCATCATACGGATGGCCGAGCCATGTAGGGTGGCTGGGCGAAATTTGAAAATATCTTTTCTCCCTTCCAGGAATCATATTCCTAGTTTTAGAAAAACAACATTTTTCAAGGATCATTCTTGAACCAACCCGGACCAGATCTGAAACCAAAAGAAAGGGAGAGCAATACCTGATATGGAATCCACATCTGTAGCTTCCAAAGTAGGTGTTCACGTCCAAAGAGGGTACCAAATCCTACTTCCACTAAAGATGGCGCAGCTTGAGATGAAGCAAGTTCAACAATGCAGTCATTCAGCAAGAACTGCAATCCAACATCTTGGATCGAACAAGGGAGGTGAGCACAAATTTGATCTAATATTTTCTTGCAAAAATCAGAATCAGAACTGATTTCTATCAGTTCAAGAATGGAGGTCGAATTAGGGTTAGAGCGGCAAGAGCAGAAGGAGAGAGGGAGAACTGAAAGCAATGTCTAAACCTGGAGCAGTTCGCCCTCTTCTATTTATATAGCTTAAAGAGCTAATCTCCTAATCTAATTAGGAGTTTCCTAATCCAAATCTTTATTTGGATCTGGACTCATTGAGTGGATAAGACTTATCCACTTATCCTTATCTGTTGAACCAAACCCATATCCATACCCAAATGCGCCCATGCTGATTTATCAAATTAATCTTTGGGCTTTAGGCTCATTAAGGAGGTGGCTCACATCCCTTTTTAATTGTTGGCTAACTTGGCTCTCTATGTACAGCGTGGGACCCTAACATTTACCTCACAAAAGCCATATGGATTCAGCCTAACTTCTATGACAAAGTTTGGCCGAATTCACTACTAAACATAGTGAACCCCTGAGTCCATCACTATGGGCTCTTAATGGGCTTAACATTTACACTAAATGGTCCTTAAGTCCAGCCATCTTATGAAGGCCCAAGGACAATGGTCTTAGGTGAGATGATCTCATTAGGTATAAAAGCCATAAATGGTCTTACACTTAACCTCTTAGCCCTTAATGATCAAATATTGCCCGACAAGAGAGAACCTCTCCCTTGGCTGCAAGGTATAGTGTTGCACTCTGTACTCAGATGCATCTCGGGAATCAAAACCTTTTGCAAACCTTTTTCATAAAACATAATATATATATTTTTATATAAATATATTTTTGCAAAACAAATCTCAAACACAATTGAAATCGACACCTAGTGCAATACCATAATCGAGTCTAGGGATTAGATGTAATTTTCCAGTTTTGCCCACCAGTCTCCAAGGTCCAGGGCATAACTGGAAAATGGTTCGGGTCCAGTGTTTCAAGGAAACACACACTACATATGCTTTGGGTCTAACTCTGGCAGCTAAGACAAGTTACCCCAACTGACTTGTCAGCACATTAGTGTCAGCCTTAGCAGGATAAGCCTCCCTAGGTCTATCCAATGTATTTTTATTCGTTTACAATAAATGCATTAACTGTGTACTTTGATTCATGTTATTATGGTATGTTTCTGTGTAATACCCTTAAACTGGACATATATGAGATTCGTGTGAGTTTAGAATCTTCACAGTCGTTGGATAGATCTGGGGAGATTTATCCTACCAAGACTGACACTGATGTGCCACCAAGTTGGTTGAGGTGGCTTGCCTCAGCTGCCAAGGTGAGACCTAAGGTACATGCAGTGTGGGTTTTCTTAAAATCCTGAACCATACTAGAATTCCAGTATTGCCCTGGACCTTGGAGATAGATGGGCAAAACTAGAATGTTACACCTAACCCCTAGACTCGATTATGATACGGCACTAGGTGTCGGATTGGGCTGTCTTTGATRTGCCAATCAGTGAGATCCTTAGAGGGGGTCAAAACCTGGGTATGTTGGGACAGTCCGAGAATTCATCTGAGTGGGTGATCATAGAGACAGGATCAGTCCCTTTGTCAGACAAAGTGAATGATCGGGGATGCACTCTCTCTGATGGAAACCAAAGCTTCCGGCAGCCGATTTCAACCGTTGAAATTTGTTTTGCAAAATATATAGAGATATACATATATATTATGGTTTCAAAATATTTGCAAAAGGTTTTAATTCCTGGGATCCATGTGAGTAGAGAGTGTAGCATTGTTCCTTGTAGCCAAGGGAGAGGTCATCTCTTGTCCAACAGTGTTTGATCATTATGGGCTGAGATGTTAAATGTAAGACCATGAGGGTAATACCTGATGGGTTAATCTTGCATCTACCCACGGTCCTTGGGTTTTTATAAGGTGGCTTGACCCAAGGACCATTTAGTGTAAATGTTGGGCCCATTAAGAGCCCATGGTGATGGACTCAGGGGGTTCACTGTCTCCTACAGTGAATTCAGCCAGGCCTTATAACAGAGGTTGGGCTGGACCCATGTGGCTTATGTGTAAATCAATGTTTAGGTCCCACGCCATACAAGGATACCCAACTGGGCAGTAGTTTGGAGGATAAGTGAGCACATGGACTGAATGGGCCTAAAGCCCAATTCGAACTAGTTTAATATGATTAATTAAAGAAGGGCGGTTATGAGATTTAGATCAACAGATAGTATAAGGAATTATCCCTATCCACTCAGAGAGTCCAGATCCAAATAAAGATTTGGATCAAGAAACTCTTAATTAGATTAGAAGGGCTGATCTTTATCTGTAGATAAGATTTGGGATTATCCTTATCTCTTAAAGAGAGTCCAGATCCAAATACAAGATTTGGATTWGGAAACTCCTAATRGGRTTRGKAGAASCTCTCTTTAAGGCTATAAATAGAGGAGGAGGGTGAACCCCAATTCACCTAATCAGATTACTGATATAAGAGAGAAGATAGTTGCAGTTGGACTGACGCCATCTTCTGCTCTTACCTTCTCCTGTTTTCGCCGCCATAGCCAGTTCGATCTCCACCTTTAGGATCGATCAAGAAAGGTTCTTGATATCAGTGGGTTTGACCATAGAGTGGGTTTGTGTGTGTGGGCTAGCAGGATTGGCCAAAACAAAATCTTTTTAGATGAAAGGGTAAATGAGGGTATATTTTCGCTGATACTTTATAAGGTGGGGTTTTTTGGACATCCTGGGTTAATTCATGGGATCAGATTGGCCCAAATGGGCCCAGATTGGGCTGATATGAAGAGGGCTCGATTCGATTAATCTAAGGTCCCGGAATGGAATCTTTGTGCGATCGAAGGGTAAACAAGGTTTGTTTTGGGTGAAATTTCACAGGGTTGGATTTTTGGTAAATCTGAGTTGATTGGTGAGGCTGGGTTGGGCCGGCTGGGCCCAGAACAGGCGGACTTGGAATCTGGTCAATCTGGAGCCTTGGAATGGAATCTTTATGCGATTGAAGGGTAAATAGAGGTATTTTGGGTCGAGATTTCATGGGTAGGTGTTTTGGGATCCGTTGATGAGGTCCGATCAGTCTTAGAGGGTCAAGATTATAGGAATTTAGGTCAACAAGATGTTTTTGGAATGGAACCTTGGTTTGATGAAAGGGCAAATAGAGGAATCTAAGGTTGAAACTTTATGGGCAGGTGTTTTAATGGGTAATGGGTCTGATGGTTATGTCTGGTTTAGTGGTTGAGATGTGAGTAGGGGTTGATCGGGGCCATCGGATAGGTATTAGGCAGGTTTATTGGTGGATCTGTGGGCTCTTGAGGTGATATCCAAGACTTTTGGGTTTTTGGGTGTTTTGAAGATATCGGGAGTGTCTAATTGGATGTTTAAGGTAAATTGGAGGTTTAAACGGCGGTCCGAGAAAAAATCGGGTGTTGATATCGACGTACTCCTTTAGGTGCCCGCGATGAATGAGGGACTTGATCTCATTCTTAAGTTCGTAGTAGTCCTCGGTGTCGTGGTTGCTTGTCGCGTGGTACTTGGAGTACTTCTTGGGGTTACCTATTTTAGGGCCCCTCTTCAGCTTGGTCGGCCACTTCATGTATTCCTCCTTCTCTACTTGCATGAGTATATGTGTTCAGGTGGAATTCAGTGGTGTATATTTGTTGAAGGAATGGGCCGACAACTTTTTCCCACTGTCTTTGCTGGTGTGGACATGGCCGCAACCAACCCTTTCCTTCCTCTTCTTGTCATGGGCCCCTCGACTGGCCTTTGCTTCTAGTTCCTGGAGAAACTTGTTGGCTTTGGCTTCCTCGGTGGTGATGTATTTTTGGACTTTTTTTCAAAAAATCAGCCTTGTTCCTAGGCAAAGTCTTGAGGTGGACCATCTGAGGGATCCGGGCCAGAGGCCGCTAATGGCCGCGTGTATAGAGATTGAGGGGTCAAGATCCCTTACTTCAAGCTCTTCCTGGTTGAATCTGTCCATGTACACCCGAAGGCTTTCCCCGCGCTTCTACTTGATGGACATTAGGGAAACAACGGTCTTTTGGCACAATCAGCTGCTGACAAAGTGTAAGAGAAAGAAATTTGCAAACTAGTCCCAAGAGCTAACAGACCGAGGGGGAGTGTGGAGAACCATCTGTGTGCTGCCCCCTTGGAGGTGGCTTGGAAGGCTTGACACATCAGGACATTGGAGAACTCGTAGAGGAGCATGAGGGCTTAAAAGCTTTCCAAATGGTCATCTATATTTGTGCTCCCATCATAGGTCTCCATGGTGGGAGCATTGAAATTAAGTGGGAGCAGCTCTGAAGTGATGGAGTCGGCGAATGCCTCCACCCGGGTGGATAAGAGGTTCTGACTGGTGAAGGCATCACCTCAACCTCCTTCACTTGCTAGATCTGATCTTGGATGGTGCCTATTGGGGCCTTGACCTTGTCCAGGTTTTCTTTCATGCGAGACGAGTTGGCTCTATTCTTGGAGTGCTTGGATGCTGGTACATCCTGAGCCTTGTGAGCTCAACGATCATTGAGGAGATCACAAAGGTCAGACGCTATTGGAGGAGAGGCGTAGCATCGGCATCCAGCCCTTAGAGGAGGATTGTAGTGGCTAGAGTGCCCGTCATCGTCCTAGTTGCTCTCCACTTAGAGATGGCACCGATCGGGGTCCCTATGGTTGTCGTAGGACCCCACAGTTTTGGCTCTCCGGTTGGGTAGCCAAGAGGTCTTCGACAGGGGCTTGCTGGCTCGTCGGTTGCTATTGTTGGATGTTGAGGGGTTGGCCTTCCCCTGGCTAATCAGGCACTGGCCTGGTGGTGCATGGGTGGATCGTCCACTGTATTTCCCCTGGCTTCCGAAGAGGTGGCCACCCTATGGGTGGCCTCCTATCATATGCCCTACTTCATCCAACTGTTGGGATAGGTAGTCCAACTTGTCTAGGACCAGGTTGAATTGGTCCATTGTAACCAGGTTCTGAGCATTAGAAATGTTGTCTTGCTTATTAGCCATGTCATAAAATTGATGGATTAAGTTAGGTTGGTTTTGGAGGGAAGTCTTGGAAACTTTCCCATAGACGATGCCAATTGTTGCTACCAAATATGAGGCCGAGGGCAATAAGGGGATTTCACTAGTGTCAAAGGCTGGCAGGTTTGATTTGTAAACAAGAGAAGAGCACACGTCAGAGGCCCCGGGTGTTATCCCAGGGGTAGAGACTCCGACGGTCAAGTTATCCCATCTGAAGCCCTCCAAGTATCCCTACATCAGTTCCCAACTTGGGAATATAACACTTAGAATCATAGCTTTATAATAAAACTGTTAAACAGTGTGTGCCCTTTGATCCAATCCAATTGATGTACAGATACATTTATTATAAATGAATAAAAGTACATTATTGTTTCATGTTGTCATTGGTATGTTTTTTCTGAAATAACACACTAAACTAGACACTTATGAGACTCGTGTTAGCTTAGAATGTTCTCAGCCATTGGATAGATTTGGGGAGTTTATCCTGCTAAGGCTGACACTGATGTGCTGCCAAAGAAGTTGGGACAAGTTGTCTTAGCTGCTAAGGTTAGACCCATAGTACATGCAGTGTGTGTTTGGATGAAACACTGAACTCAAATCATTTTCCAGTTATGCCCTGGACCTTAGAGATTGATGGTAAAAATTGAAAAGTTACACATAACCCCTAGACTTGATTATGGTACTGCACTAGGTGTTGGATTGGATTGTCTTTAATATGCCAATCAGTGGGATCCATTAAGGGTCAAAACCTAGGTATGTTGGGGCAATCTGAGAATTCACTTGAGTGGGTGATCATAGTAATAAGATCGGCCCCTTTGTCGGACAAAGTGAATGATTAGGTTTACACTCTCTCTAATGGAAACCTAAACTATTGGTAGTGGATTTCAACTGTGTTTGAGATTTGGTTTTGCAAAATATATTTATATGATATATATATTATGTTTTATGAAAAATTTTTTCAAAATGTTTTAATTCTCGGGATCCATCCGAGTAGAGAGTGTGGCACTGTACCTTGTAGTTAGGGGAGATATCATTCCTTGCCGGGTAGTGTTGTGATCATTATGGTTCGAGAGGTTAAGTGTAAGAGACCATTAAGGACTGATTACCTGATGGGTTTTATCTTACTTAAATGCTTTATCCTTAGGTCTTCATAGGATGGTTGAATTCAAGGGTTATTAAGGTGTAAATGTTGGGCCCATATTGAGCCCATAGTGATGTGCTCAGGGGTTCACTGCGTTTAGCAGTGAATTCAGCCAAGCCTCTTCACAGAGGCTGGGCCAAACCCATGCGGACTTATGTGTGGTCATTGTGGGGTCCCACGTCATACAAATCAAGCCTAAGTTGGCCATGCAACTATTAGACAGTGTATGCCCTTAGCTCCAATCAGAATGATGTACATTATGACATTTAATGTAAATTAATAAAGTACATATTTGATTCATGTTATTATGGTGTGCTTATGTGTAATACCCTTAAACTGGACACATACGAGACTCATGTTAGTTTAGAATCTTCACAGCCGTTGGATAGATCTGGGGAGATTTATCTTGCCAAGGCTAACACAGATTTGCCGCCAAGTTTGTTGGGGTGGCCTATCTCAGCTGTTAGGGTGAGACCTGAGGTACATGCAGTGTAGGATTCTTGAAACCCTGAACTGGACCAGATTTCCAGAATTGCCCTGGACCTTTGAGATAGATGGGCAAAACTAGATTGTTACACCTGACCCCTAAACTCGATTATGATACTACACTAGGTGCCGGATTGGGCTGTCTTTGATATGCCAATCAGTGAGATCCTTAGAGGGGGTCAAAACCAAAGATGTTGGGATAGTCCGAGAATTCATCTGAGTGGGTGATCATAGTGACAGGCTCAGCCCCTTTGTCGAACAAAGTGAATGATCGGGGATGCACTCTCTCTGATGGAAACCTAAATTGCCAGCAGTCGATTTCAACCCTTGAGATTTGTTTTGCAAAATATATTTATATAAAGATATAAAAGTATATATATTATGGTTTCTAAAATGTTTGCAAAATGTTTTAATTCCCGGGATCCATATAAATAGAGAGTGCAACACTGTTCCTTGCAACCGAGGGAGAGGTCCTCTCTTGTCGGGCAGTGTTTGATCATTATGGGTTGAGAGGTTAGGTGTAAGACCATTGAGGGTAATGCCTGATGGGCTAATCTTGCATCTGCCCACAGTCCCTGGGTGTTACAAGGTGGCTTAGCCCAGGGATCACTTAGGGTAAGTGTTGGGCCCATAGAGCCCATGTGATGGGTTTCACGGGGTGCACTGTCTATATTAGTGTATTCAGCTAGGCCTTGTAACAAAGGTTGGGCCGAACCCATGTGGCTGATGTGTAAATCAATGTTTGGGTCCCATGCCATACAAGGAAGCCCAACTAGGTAGCAGTTTGGAAGACTAAGTGAGCACACAACCTTAATGGGCCTAAAGCCCATTTCGAACTGGGATGATTTGATCAATTTAAATGAGTTAGTTATGGGGCGAATTCTGAGATGGATTAGCAGATAGGATAGGGTCTTAACCCTATCCACTCAGAGAGTGCAGATCTGAATATGATTCAGATCTAGAAACCTCCTAATGAGATTAGGAGAAGGTTGATCTAATCTGCAGATAAGATAAGGGTTTACCCTTATCACCTAAAGGGATGTCTGATCCAAATATGATTTGGATCAGCAACTCTTAATTGGATTAGGAGCTGATCCTTTAGGGTCACAAAAGAAGGAAGGGGCAGCAACCTTTAGTAGACAGATATCCATATCCTCTTTAGAGCTGAAATCACTGAAGAAAGAATTAAGCAACCTTGCAGAATTCTTTCTTAACGCCATCATACCTCCAGTTCGATCTCCAACTTTGTAGGAGAGATCAAGATTTGATCTTGATATTAGCCCTTTGTGAAATGACTGATTTGGAAGTGGTGCTCACATGCCATCCAGCTATTCTTACGAAAGATCAGGTTCTTGGAGAACGCTGCTGATTCTGCTCCATCCTACACTGCGCCATCTTCAGTGGGAGCAGTCTTTGGATCCTTCCTTGGGCGTGAACACCTCCATTGAGAGATAATATTTCTCTGTATCAGATATACCTCTCATCTACT
>NW_010729180.1:1917288-1999614 GCF_000365185.1 Nelumbo nucifera
TCGGACAAAGGTAATGATCGGGGATGCACTCACTCTGATGGAAACCAAGACTACCGGCAACCGATTTCAATCGTTGAGATTTGTTTTGCAAAATATATTTTATATGAGATATAAAAGTATATATATGTTACGGTTTCAAATTGTTTGCAAAAGGTTTTAATTCTCGGGATCCATGTGAGCAGAGAGTGCAGCACTGTTCCTTACAGTCGAGGGAGAGGTCCTCTCTTGTCGGGCAGTGTATGATCATTATGGGTTGAGAGGTTAAGTGTAAGACCATTGAGGATAATACCTGATGGGCTGATCTTGCATCTGCCCGTAGTCCCTGGGTGTTACAAGGTGACTTGGCCCAGGGACCACTTAATGTAAGTGGTGGGCCCATAGAGTCCATGTGATGGGCTCAAGGGGTTCACTGGGTTTTCCAGTGAATTCAGCTAGGCCTTATAACAAAGGCTGGGCCGAACCCTTGTGGCTGATGTGTAGATCAATGTTTGGGTCCCACACCATACAAGGAAGCCCAACTGGGCTGCAATTTAGAAGGATAAGTGAGCACATACCATTAATGTGCCTAAAGCCCATTTCGAACTGGGCTGATTTGATTAGTTAAAGAAGGGGCGAATCTGGGATTGGATTAACGGATAGGATAGGGTCTTGCCCTATCCACTCAGAGAGTCCAAATCTGAATACAGATTCAGATCTGAAAACCTCCTAATCAGATTAGGAGAGGGTTGATCTAATCTGTAGATTAGATAAGGATCTATCCTTATCTCTTAAAGGGAATTCATATCCAAATATGATTTGGATCAGCAACTCCTAATGGAATTAGAAGTTGATCCCTTTAAGGTTATAAAAGGAGAAGGGGGCCGCAGATATAGAAGATCAATCACATTCGAAATTCAGAAAGAGAACATAGCACCCAGTGAGACTAAGTTGTTTTCTCCTTGCCGCCTCCTTCCTGTCACCGCCATTACTGCCAGTTCGATTTCCTGTTTCTAACAGGGGTGATATAGATTGGATCTTGATATTAGTCTTTGGAGAAAGGCTGATCTGAAGGTGTGCTCACAACCTCCAGCGAATTCTTGTGAAGGGTTCGGTTCATTGGATGAACATTGTTGATTCTGCACCATTCTACACTGCGCCATCTTCAGTGGGAGTAGTTTTTGGTTCCTACCTTGGGCGTAAACACCTTCATTGGGAGATACTACTTCTCCGTATCAGGTATATCCCTCTTTTGCTTCTGTTTTCAGATCTGGTTTGGTTTATGGTTCAAGACTGATCCTTGAAAATGCAAATTTTCTAAAACAGGGAATGTGATTCCCAGGTGAGGGGAGAGGAAATTTTTGAAATTTCGCCCAACCTACCTGCAGGGTTCGGCCATCCATAAGATTGATCTCTAATCCCTTCAACCTCTATAGAACTTGTGTGTACCTTTGCCTTGTGTTCTTTGAATTTATTTCACGAGAAAATCTATGATGCGGAAAAGATATGGTATGGGAAGAGTTTTGACCAATCTACCACGTTTGTGATTCTAGTTAGCTGGTCAGAAGTTTTTCAGATATTATATTTTTTCCATATCATAGTTGAACCCTTTATTTCACACACCATTATCATTTTCACACTACTACATATTAATATTATCAATCTCTACAACATCTTATCAGCATTGAAAGTTTTGAAAAACTCATGGTTTTTTAAAACGAACCGGTCAGGGGTCCGGTTTCCGGTTCGAACGGTCTGGCTGTTCGATCCCGGCCTGTTCTGACAAAAAATTAAAAAATTTAAAAAAAATTAAAAAATTGGAAAACAGTCAAAACCGTTCGAACAGTTTGAACGGCTAACCGGCTGGTTCAGCGGTTTGCTGACCAAAATCAACGGTTTTGAGGGAAAAAGCGGTTTTGGAGGAAAATAGAACCAGTTAGGTGACCGGTTCCTGGTTTTTCCGATCCGACCGTCCGATCTAGTCCAGTTTTGAAAATAGTGGAAAAACCAATATTTGGGGAAGAACCTTACAGAATCCAATTCACCCCCTCTTGGGTTAAGCTACATAAGCCAACAGTGGACACTATGGGTAGGGGTGTCAATGGACCGGTTTTGGATTGGACCCCATCCAGTCCAAAATTAATTTGGACGGATTGAACAAACCAACAAGACATATTCGATTGGACCAGTCCAGTCCAAAATATTTATTAGATTGGATTGGACCTGATCCATCCGTAACAAATTTATATTGGATTGGGTTGGATTAAGCGAATATCTGGTCCATTGATCTAAGATAAGAATATATATATATATATATATATATATATATATATATATATATATATATATATATATATATATATATATATATATATATATATATATAGACTAGGTTTGGGTTGAAATCAATCTAAATCAAAATGAATTTGAAGAGATTGGATGGTCCAAACATTGAATTGGACCGGTCCAAATTGGTCCAAAACATTCATTGGATTGGATTGGACCTGGTCCATTTATAATGGACTCACATTGGACTGGATCAGATTGGACCAAATCCAGTCCAATTGACACCCCTAACTGTGGGAGTATCTTGCTCATTCACCAAAGAGTTGTGCATGGCTTCAATGAAGTTGACACTTGATATTTCCTCCAAAAGCTTCGGACAGTGTTGGACTAGTTGAAGAGGGGAGGGCCTTTGGCCCTAGAAGATGTACTCATTATGAGCCATCCAAATTTGCCAACAACAAAATGGCCATGAATGAAGGAAATTATATCTTTCCTTGTCATTATCAAGTGGAAATCCAGACCAATTACTCACTTAAGACTCGATGCTCAACGAAATAAAGTTGAGATAGTCATGTAAACTATGATATTCTGATCACTTAGAATTTGATTGTGTAATTCCCGTTACATACTTAAAAGGGATTTAATCAATGGCCCTCACCTCTTGAATACGAAAAGCTTTCAATAAGGTATCTTTGTCCATTTTTTGCAGGTTGGGGAGGATTAGGTCTAAAAACCATTAAAGACCAAAGTTCTCATGTTGAGCAAAGATAACTTCAAACTCAAGGAAGCTTTGAATCCATGGGTCATCCCAAATGTGGATCTAGCACCCATCACCTATTTGTCATGTAATCCTTTTTTAAGGTGATGTTTGGCATTGATGCTGTTTTTTGAGAAAATGGTGTCACATCAGAGAAAGCAGTGTTTCAAACAACGTTTTCTTGTTTGATATCATTTTTCTAGAAAAAAACATTGTTCCAGACTATGTCTTAGAAATTAGGAAAGTGTGGTATGGAGCAACATCAAATTCAATGTTTTTTGAGAAAACGGCACATTGCTGCTAGTGGTGCAGTGGCATCACCTTGAGTGTTGGATAAAATAGACCAATATTGAAAATATTGCTACTAACACTTACACCAAATAAAACCAATACTATTTTCTCAGAAAACATCTATATGATAGCACCAATTCCAAACAAAAAATAAATACCATTTTTATAAAAAAAACGATACGATATTCCAAACACCGATGCCAAACACCTACTAAAAAGAAGAAAATGCTAACCGCCAACCCCAAGATATTCTTTGTTACAAATTGATAGTGCAGAACATGGCTATGGGGAAATTATATAGCCTTTAGGATACAACTCCAGAGAGAATCGGGCCCTTGGATCAGTCACCATACAAACTTAATTTGCTAGAAGAGCTTGGTTGAAAAGGTTTAACTCCCAGCTGGGATCCCCGTGATTTTAGACATGATCCTCATGATCCTTCTTAGATGTCTAGGGGCATTTTGGGCGAAGGATACCATGTATTGGTAGATGCATGGCCACGCTTGGCGACTATCAAAAATAAGAATTATATATGATACTCAAATGACAATTCATCAATCAAAATCATCATCGTTATCTAAGCCTTTTTCTGAGCTCCTAATTTTCTATTATCTTATTTTCAATGCCATATACATTTTTAAAGTACAAATCATCAATAAAGCGTCAAAAATCAAAAATAAAAAAAATAAAAAATAAACAACTCGTAAATAAAAGAAGAAAAAAGAAGCAACCTAACAAATAGATGTAGATGGTCTTTCCTCCAACCAATCATGCTGTTGCAAGTATTTTCTTTGTATATGCCATGACATTGTTATCCATTTCGGCTCAGTTTGGAAGGAATACAAATACAAATATGTAGAGTGTAAAACCTTGTATTTTGTATGTATTTACACTGTATGCATTTGTATTTATACTCTTTCCAAGTTGAGCCTTCACTTTCATCATTACGAGGAAATAAAAAATTGTTGAACCTCTCTACACCATGTAGGTTATCCGATCATAATTCTGGTTCTATCACCATATCGGGTTTTAAAATGTTGGGTTAAGCAATAATAGTGGTTTTGGCGTAGCTGTTCAATTCCAGCGTATGTATGTTAAAATCATCCAAGCATAGGAATGGCAATGGGATGAGGATCATATTCTCTGTCCCTGATCCCAATTTTGAAATAAATTCCCATTTCCGACCTTGATTGCTGACAGGAATAAAAGTCATCATCCTCCATCTCTAATTCCTGACAGAGTTGGGTTTCTCCGTGAGACCTGAATCCCCAAAATTTGTTAATTAATAGTATATATCTCATCTCTGATCCAATAGGATCGAGGAAGTCAGGTACTCGGAGTGAATGGGGAAATTGTCATTTCTATCTAAGCATACGTTTTAACTGTTCAGTAAAGTTGAAAGCAAGATTCAAAATATCGATATGGCTGATACAACGGTAGGGGCCTATTGGCCTATATCAAAGCTCAGTTCTCCTCTTTTTTAATCTGATTTAGAGGGATCAAAGACCCGTGTACTCTCTGAATCATGGTCTAACCTGAAATGTCCATTATACGAATACATCAAAAAGCCCCCGATACGATACACATATTGAAACTTTGAATCTTGATTAAAAGCCTGATAAATAAAAAAATAAGTACCCGTTTAAGAATATTTTCATGCAGCTGCTTCTCGCGTCACATGAACTTAAAAGCCTGCAAATCCGTTAAGTGATATTTGGTAAAAAATTGGAAAGCTGAAAATAAATTTACATGAGCGAAAAAAATCGACTTTGCAATGTAGCTAGTAGCTACCATAACAAGCTTATCAATCAATGCAGGAGCCCTCTATGGAAAATTTTTCGCTCCTTGAATCGTGGATGGAAGGTACACGACACGTAACCACCATTTCGTTAAGATTAGTTTTAGGAAAAGATTTGAGTTTTTCTTGTTGATGACGTTCAACACGATTGCGTCTCCCTCAATTAAATGCTCCGAAGGAAGCTTGCATACTCAACAATTCGAGGAGGGAAAATCGACTGGCGTACTATCTTAGACGACTTTCTTTCTTTTATCTTTCTTTCTTCTTTTCAATTTTTTCGTTGGTCTCAATCATAAGGATAGCTTGATCCAATATATGGACCTAAGCACCTAAGTATGCATAAATGTGATAATTGGATGATTGGATCGCATATGAGTCGGGCTGGAATGCAACATTATAGCATAAATATATTATTCAAATTTGTATTGTATATATTAGAGGTGAGTAAATGGATAGGTTCTACGGTTTTACCTAAAATTGAATGGAACGAATCTCGAATTGGTCTTGATTCATACCGATCCTATCCAATCTATTTACAAGATAGGGTTTGATTTGAAATTCTTAGAACTGATCTCCACCCAGGTTGGTGCTAGGGTTTAAGGGTTTATTTTACCAGACCCAACCCAATGAATTGTCCTTGGAATTGAACTTGCCTTCAAATAAATCCCAAAATATCTTTTCTTGGTATAATACCCCAAAATATTGTTTAGAATGTGAAGATTTGAGTCCAAACACTCTTGGTTACAAAAGGCATGGTCTCACTTTACCATTGAGTTACTTAAGGCTACGTTTGTTTTCGGTGTAAATCTAAATTTACACTGATGGGTTCATGAAAGTGTAAAATGGGAACTGGATATTGGTCCCATTTAACACTCTTCGTGTTTGGTAAATCATTGAGATAAAAGTCCAATTCTTTCTAACCGAGAGATTATAGTCCTTGCCAGCGGCCAAGAGAAAACAGGGCATCGTCTGTTTCAATTTCCAGCAACAACAACCACCTTAACCACTGTATTTGGAGATTTAGAGCAGTTAGTTCACATTCTCACCCTCCAATCTTTCTAACCAAGAGATTCCAGTCCTTGCCGGCCAGCCAAGAGAAAACGGAGGACTGTCCGTTTCAATTTCCAGCAACAACAACCACCTTAACCATTGTATTTGGAGAATTAGAGGAGCCAGTTCCCATTCTCACCCTCCAAAATTGGAAGCTCTTTCTTCTCCTCCGCCTCCCTACCGCTAGAAGATTATTGATGTGTATGGAACATCTTCAGAGTTAATGCCTTCAGACTCCTCCCAATAGTTATCTCAATCGTCTTTGCTGGATAAGCCATCACGAGCTAGCGCTTGCGCAACAACATAGTTGTCTCCAACCATCTCGATGATGACTATTCTATGTCAATAGAGAGCTTGGAAGACCAGGGTGTTGATGGCATCAATGGTGTTTGGTGGTAAGCATCCTTTGCTATTCGGGATTTCATAATGCTAAGTGGCAACCCTATTAGGTTATGGGATAGTGATAGCTAGAGAAGCCATGTGACTGAATATTTTTCGGAAAAAAGATTTCTCCTTTCTTCATCCTCTGCCCTTGAAGCCTAACTAAACGAAAACTCATCTTTCATCCATTTCCCTTGATAGTTGGAGTGGTGGGAGGGATATGAAAAAGAGATGTTATGAGCGGAGAGCAGTGGGAGGAGTTTTACATAAAAAAAATTAATGTATTTTTTACATTTATCGATGTAAAAGTCTTTCAAAACGGAGTTTTACATCGATCTTCCATATACTTTTACACTTCATCCAAATAGTAGCAAAATTGGACCAGAATGTAATATTACACCGTATTTACACTGCAAACAAATGCGACCTAAGGCTTGTATTTTTTATTATTGAGTACAAAGACAAATATGTAGAGTACAAAACCTTGTACCTTTTATTATTTTGCATACATTTATACTCATTCCAAACTGAGCCTAAGGCTGTGTTTGGTTGCAATGCAATTTTTTTTTACACTAATGCAAAACTATGTCGATGCAAATGTTTTGGGTATAAATTTTGATCTATCTTTGTTTCAAATTTTACCTTACTTTGTTTGGTTGCATTACAATTAAAGTAAAATACGACCTAAAGCAGAATAAAGTAAAATCGAAAACAAAATTAAACCAAAATTTGCAGTTTTTTTTTTTCATTTGTACTCCCATGCATTTGTACTATTACAAATAAAATTGCACTACAACCAAACACGACCCAAATGATTTGATCATTTCTTTCATTTTAATACTTGAAAGTGTATGATAAATAATGTAAAAGGTAATATTTACAAATTTTAAATTATAATGACAAATTTTGAATTATATGTTAATATACTATGATAATCTACATATATATTACATTACTCAATTTAATCAATAAAGATAATATAAGTTTTAAATAATATTATATATATAAGTTGAAATGTATACCAAGGAAAGCCTCAAGATGCAAGAAATGGAATCTAATAGTAAATTGTACCTTTTTTCCTTCGAAATTATAGGAATTAATGTCACATAAAAAAAACCTCCTTTAATATATATTAAAGGAAAGTCTTCATGCAACAGTCCCCACCCTTCAGACATGTGGCATTGTAAAAATTCAATAGATAGAATCTTAGAAGAGGTTAAACTCTCACTATTAAAAAAAGTCTAACCACTCTTTTAAAATTCACACACCTAGCATCCTAATCCCTAAAAAGTAGCAACTTCAAATGTTATCATAGTAACTGAATTATTCAAACACAACCATTTCAAAAGTAACGATTAAACAAATAATTTAACTTAAAAATATTCAAAATATTAAATGGATAAAAATAAAAATAAATGAAATTCATAAAAATGACTAAACAATTAATACAAATGGTGTGAGTTTCATTCTTTTAGATGAAACTATCTCCAAGACGTACGTGCATTTGCAAGTGATAATATCTCCAAGACAAAATTATTTATAATACATGGACGATTATAAGTGGGCAGTTTCTTAACTGTTATAAATGGACAGTTTTTTGAGTGAGAGTAAATGACATATATACCCTCTTTATGCCTGTTATATGCTGCTTAGATAAGGGGTAGAAATGTCCAATAAAAATTCCAGAAAAAAAAGGACATTCGCTCTTTTATAGTTAATATAGATAGTTTATTAATTGCAAACTGGATTTAACTTTTTTAGGAAGCGTAACCTAATTTAACTTTTAAAATACATTTATCAAATAAATATTAAATACCAATAAAAGTGGGGTAATGCTTATAAATAAGACCTCATTTAATCTCTTAAGTCATATTAAAAATAACATAAATTAATAGTGATTTTCAAACAAAGTAGGTCAGAATTGATTGTCAATTACAAAGATGTAAGGCCCATGTTAATTTTTCTAATTTAATCTTTATAGTTAAATAGTAAATTTCAAATTAAATGATATTGTAGTTTCCCCTTTGTATGGGGTCATTCTCTAGAAATTCATGGTAAGTCTCTTAAATCAAATAAAAAGCCTAACCTAAATGTCTATTATAAATAATATAAAATTTTGAAATAATTTAGATTAATGGCCCCGTACTTAGTACGGGATCATTCTTAGCTATCATTATTGAAAATCAAGTTTTTAAAAGACATGTGTTCCATTTTTCCTTTTGAAGGGGGAGAGTAAAAATAAAGAACAGTTTTCATGGGTAGATCTTGTAACTGACCCCAAAACTGTCAAGACCAAAACCAACCCTAGAACCGACCTTTACAGGATAGGTTCCACTTCCAAAATCCTGAAACAACCCCTATAGGGTAGGTTTTAGGTTTGGCCATGGAACCAAACTGAATGGACCATGCTCACCGCTAATATACCCAACCTGAGCCCAACCCAACCCAATCCAAGGCTAAACCTGCCCAAACAAATATATGTATTTTATTTATAAAATATTTTTTAATTGTACATATATACACATGTATTAAATATGTAAATATACACTTGTTAGTGAAATTTATGCATATTTTCAATCTATTGTACTCTTATATTGAGCTATAGTGCTCAATAAATGTGGTTGTACAAAATTTATGCACAAATGGTGTCAAACCTGATCAACCTGCTCAACCTGACTTAACTTGGTCCAACCCAACCCGAGCCCAAGTCCAACCTCGAGTTGTCTTGGATTAAGCTCAGTTGGCCCTGGGTTGACCTTCAACCTGACCCAACCCACCCAATCAAACATGATTTTGCTATGCATAAAACGTTTATACTTGTTCAGCCTAATCAAACATGATTATAGTTCAGTAGTAAAAGAAAAAAATCTATGACAAAACATGGTATTAAAATAGGTTTGACTATTCAAAACACCCCATGAATTTTGATAAATACCACCTGATTTGGTCACATGTTTTATCATACCTTTTGGTTGGTTGTGTAAGTTTTTTGGTATTATATCTTTCTGATATCATAGTTGAACTTTTTTGGTATTATAACATTTTGGTATCATACTCGAATCTGGTATTATATGATTCCCGTATCTAACAGATGTGTTTTCCTCAGATAACAAAGCAACTTTTTTACCAAAAAAAAAAAAAAGGCTCCCACTTCTTAGTTATTAGATTAAATGGCTGAAACCTCCCCTAAACTTTAGTAATTACAATCACCTCCTTAAGCTTTCGAATATAATTGCAAGTAAACCCTTTTGTTAGGATTTTTTGAGAAAGGCATAAAAATGTTTAAAATACCCATATAATTATTATTGAGGCTGTTTTTTATGGAAGAAAATAATACAATCTTTATAAAAATAAAGAAAATTTAAAGTTGCAGCTTTACCTTTCATTGATATTCATATGAAGGGAAAATTTGAAAAATAAATGAATTTCTTAAAAAAAAATGATTCGTGTAAAATGAAAATTTAGAAAATAAACATTTTTATTAAAAGTAATTATATAGATATTTTACACATTTTCATTCTTTTTTTAGAAGATTCTACTTAGAAAGATCTACTTACAACTATATCAAAAAATTCAGGAGAAGTGATTCCTATTACAAAATTTTATAGGGTTTCAGCAACAGCCAGAAATTTCAGGAGAGGTTTCAGACATTTACCCTAATTTTTATCGCGTCGTTCAAATGCGAAACAGTCTCTCTGCAACTTATCCGATAAAAAAGGAAAACTGTGAACCGTGGCTTTACGGGTTCACTTCACGAGGGCAACCGCATGCCGATAAATCCGAAATAATCCACCGTTTTAAACGTGCCACCCACGAATTCGGATTTCGTCCTCACAAAATCCGAACTCGTCACTCAAACACCCAAGCTTCAGGGCTGCCCGAAATCAAAACGATCCGTTGAACGGTGGAACTCAGCTTGTGTGCCAGTGCCACGCTACGCTAGAACAAAAACCAAGCTACGAATTGTGGTTAAGTACTCAATGAGTTCTTCATCCCTATTCTCTCCCTCCATCTGTCATTAGAGCTCCTTCTCACCACTGTATCACATTTTCAGGCTCCCCCACCCGCCCCAACCCATTCTTTCAGTTCCCTCTCTCCTTCTCTATGTCGGTTTTGCCTTGTCTGCTCTGTGTGCATGTTCGTCCTTCGCTGTCTTGGGTCTTGTTGATTTCTCTTCTTTAGCCATGACGGCCAAGAAAATGCAGGAGTCCTTCTCTAAAGCTTTCATTGACGAGGTACATAAATGGAGTTGTCTGAAACCAACTGGTGTGAGCTTGAGATACATGATGGAATTTGGGTCCAAGCCCACCGAGAAGAATTTACTTCTCTCTGCTCAGTTCCTTCAGAAAGAGCTTCCTATCAGAATTGCCCGGAGAGCAGTTGAGCTTGAATCCTTGCCTTATGGGCTCTCTAATAAACCTGCTGTTTTAAAGGTACTTCGCCATTTTAATTTGTTTCCTTTAATCCCTTCTGAGAATGTTGTGTCTCTGTTTTTTAGTACATATACATTTATTTATCCATTTGATTGGTTTTGGTTATTCCATCAGTCCATTCTCTTTCTGCATCCCTTGGGGATTGCTCACTGAGACTTCCGTAGATGATTTCCAATTTGTTCTGTGGAAAGCTTAGTCCATTGTAGACATAAAATTTTTGAGTTTCACTTGGTAGATCACTGACTTGTCAACGTTGTGCTAAGCATAAAGGTTTGAGACATATTGCTTTCAGGTGCGAGACTGGTATTTGGATTCTTTCCGTGATGTGCGGTGCTTTCCGGAGATCAAAGATGCAAGCGATGAGTTGGATTTCACAGAAATGATTAAGATGATTAAAGTGAGGCACAACAATGTGGTTCCGATGATGGCATTGGGTGTTAATCAGCTGAAGAAAGACTTGGATCCGAAGATCGTTCCTGAGGATCTTGACGAGATACATGAATTTCTTGATCGTTTTTACATGTCAAGAATTGGGATACGCATGCTTATTGGTTAGCTCCCACTACAATCTTTTATATTCTAGCTATTCCCCCTCCCCCAATGATCTTGATGATGTTTCCTTGGAAGTTTCTTCACCATTATTTATTTATTTATTTATGTTTTTTTTGTGAAACTCAGGGCAGCATGTGGCTTTGCACGATCCCAATCCGCAACCTGATCGTGTAGGCTATATACATTCGAAAATGTCTCCCATGGAGGTAGCACGAGGTGCCAGTGAGGATGCCCGTTCTATTTGTTCACGAGAATATGGAACTTCACCTGAAGTTAACATCTATGGAGATCCAAATTTTACATTTCCGTAAGTTCTTCCATCCCAAGCTGGTTGGGGTTGTCCACTTTTATTTCTTTTGATATTCTACAATTTTTCTGTTCTTTTTTTTTTTTGGCAAACCTCCACTTATTACTGCTGCATTCTTCAATGCTTTGTTTTCTCCCCGTTTAGCAAGCAAGACTCATCTTTTCTAGCTCTGTCAGCCTGTCATGTTCCGTTATCTTTTTTGTTTTGCTAAAATGGTTTAGTATAAGCCGTATTATAGTTGAAAATTGGCAAGGTGTAGATTGTATTATATTTGAATTATGAGTATCGTTTATAGATGCTGCTGCAATCTTCCTCACTATATCTGGGTACATGGTTCATACGGTTAACAGTTCTAGCTTCCATCATTAGTTAATGCAAACCCTTTCATGCTCTTAAGTCTTAAGGGATAATGAGAGTCACCTAAATATGAAATCATTATCTAGCCTTTGGCCCTGTGCTATACATATTGGATATGTGATTCACAAATTTGAGGTAGGGTTTTGACACAATGAATTTAGCATTCATACCTGCAAGTGTTGAAAGATATCATTATCATTGTCACCATCCAAACTCAGTGCAAACTGTTTTCTTTTTGGCTACAGAAACTGGATTTGTCACTTATCCAGGTCTATCACTTTGGTTTGTGCATAATTGACCTAGTTCTCTTGCCACATTTGTCACAGATACATTATGTTGCATAGCCTCCATTCATATCTTTGGTTGTCCTTTTAATTATGAATATCAATCTTTAACTTTATCTATCATCAGCCCTATTTCAACATTCCACTCTGTTTCAGCTATAGGAATCCTATTTCAGCATTCTACTCTATTGGAGGTTGCATTTTCTGTTAATTGTGAGGCCTTAGTTCTTTTCTTAGTACTTTAACTTATGTCCTTTTCCACCTCTTCCTGGCTTTTTTAGAAACCTCCATTTGCAAATTTCCTCTCTTTACACTTTCAGTTATTACTCTCCTATACACATGCTTTCAATTTGCATCTTTACATAAATATAGTAATATACTAGTTTTCAGTTGCATCTTTTCTATTCTTGCCACTCGTCTGGTGGATTTGAGCATAAGGGTTCCCTTCCCTTATTTCTGTTCTTTGTAACTCATTTGATTTGTAACAGATATGTTCCGAAGCATTTACATCTTATGGTATTTGAATTGGTTAAGAATTCTTTACGTGCCGTCCAAGAGAAGTTTATGGACTCGGACAAAGTTGCACCTCCAGTTCGAATCATAGTTGCTGATGGAATAGAGGATGTTACAATAAAGGTATCCACCTGTCAATTTGATTCAAGTTGCAATTCTTATTTGTCAATATCTAGAAGATTTGCATGAGGTTTTTGAAAGAGAAAAAGTTCCAAAACACGTGCAGAAGGGTTGGTGGAGGGGGGAATGGACGTCAATATACTAAGTGAATGTGTTTGTAGTTATGCTTGACAGAGTGGTTTTATTAATACTACAGATCTCAGATGAAGGTGGTGGAATACCAAGAAGTGGCCTTCCAAGGATATTCACATATCTCTATACTACAGCAAGTAATCCATTGGATGAACAGACAGATTTTGCATCAAATGATGTTATGACAATGGCTGGATATGGTTATGGACTTCCAATAAGTCGCCTTTATGCTCAATATTTTGGAGGGGATCTGCAAATTATTTCCATGGAAGGTTATGGTGAGTCCAATATCTTCTTAATCCTCTTTGATGGAACATTTTTTCTTTTTTGGGAGCCATGTTACTCATTGAGTCATACAACATCTAGGTTGTTATCAAGTGCTGAATACCAAGTATTTGCTGTAACCTCTTCAGAAAATTCAAAACTGATATTAGAGTATTTGAACTTTTGTGAACAATTTACATGGTTTTCTCAAAGTGGACCATTGACTTTTTGCGGTTTTAACATCGAGTATTTGCTTATCATGGTACCCCCGGGTTCCACCACAATGTCTTCCTGTCACTGTTGAATTGAATATGACATTGTTTGAATAATGCTGGAGAGGCAATCGATAAAGCCATCTTGAAGCTGTTAGACATGGTGGGAACTGAAGACCTGGTTTCTGGTCATTGTTTTCTTACGCTTTTTCTTTTTTTCTTTTTTACTTTTGGAATTTTCCCAAATTTTGCGGAACCTTAGGGGAAAAGAAATTGTCTGAAGATCATGCTCATATTTAAACTGTTGATCTTAGATCAAAACCTAGAATTTTGAATGCTAGACCTTGACTGACAGAGAATCTATTTAATATGATGTTTCTGCTCTAAAAGACTATTAGACCAGTGGATATTGTGTCTGATTGGTGTACCAATGAATTGTTTCATTCATGCTGCTTAAACTCATCTTTTGAATCTTGTTTAAATAAATGTGTTTCAGTTGATATTTAGCTATTAGACCAATGGATTTCTTTTTCTTCTGTTATTTTGCCATTACAGATGAAACAGAGTTATATGTCATTTATGATTGATATTGTCTTTGAAATGCCTTTTTCTGGAGATGGTTGAACTATAGGATTCAGTCACTTGTCTTTAATTTGTAGGTCTGTCCATTCTTTGGAATCGACCCAAAGATGTATTGTTTACACCCTTCAGACAGGAGAGCAGGGTGAGGAGGACCATGCTCCCCTGCCCCCCAAAACCAAAACAACAAAAAAAAGAGAAAAAAAAAATCAAATAAAGGGAAAGTACTATATGATTTCTAATAAAGAGACAAATATTCTAGGTATTTAATCTATTTTAAATAGCTAACTGATAGATAGCTCAGTTGGTACGTTTTCTCATTCATTCCAGCAGAGACGGGGATTCAAATCCTGCTGCCGCGAACTTTGGGGACCGGGGGGGGTGGTTACAAGTGTGGCACTACTTAACAGCCTCTATGGAGGATACGGGAACATCACCAAAAGAAAAAATCTATTTTAAATATTGTCCTTCCTTAGAAATATAGTATACCTATTCCTTTATTTTTATAACCTTTGTTCAATATTTTTCTTAGATTCATCTACTTATGCTTTATCATAAAGGACTTTTCTACATAATAATGTATTCATTATTTAGTGTTGTTCAATAATCTATATAGCATCATATTGCTATGAGGGACAGACCTCTCACCATAAGTCCTAATTTTCTTGACTGCTATGTGTCCATTTGAAAAGTACATGGTTAAGTCTTATGATCTTATTGATTTTTAAGCCTATTATTTCTTAAGAATGCCCCATAGAATACCTAATAGCTCTTGTGATGCAAGCACTGTTTTTTCAACAATTTGTTTCTTTTATAGAAATGACTTTGCTAATATCAATCCAATTGCTGCCCTTTTTCATCTAATAAATCCTTGAATTTTCATGATTTTCTTTAAAAATTTAAAAAGATCACCACTGTTGCACATGCTAGTAAACTATTTCTTCGAATGCTTCCACTAAGAAAGAAGGTGGCATTAGTAAAATACATGGATCCAATGATTGCCATCTTGAATGCAATTCTTAAGTTATGTAGAAATGTAACTTTAGGCAAGATTTCCAATTTTTGGAAATTTCACTTATTTCTACAATACCATTTCAATATGAAATAAATAATTTTGTTTTGACATCCAAAAATTGAAAACTGAACTTAACTCAACTCAGCTTCAAGCCTAATTATTTGGGGTTGGCTACATTTTTTTTTTGATAGGTCCAATCGGTGCTACACAAGTCGGGGGGTAGCACATCCCCACGAATCACAATTACATATAAAACCCAAAGGAGGAGGGAGATCCTATAAGTTAAAACTTAAGATTTTTTTTCTTTTTTTTTTTTTTTTTGCTTGCAGGGATTGGCTACATGAATCTTGTCCAGTCATTGTGCTCTTTCAGGAGCCATGTTTTCTGACAAAATTGAAAACATATTAAGAAATTTAGCATTCAAACGAAAACTCATATCTCCAAAATAAAAAACATAACTAGGATTGCGGATTTGTTTTCAAAATGGATGATTTTTTATATTGCAAAAATTGTAACATTTTTATGAAGTATGTGATAAACATAATGTTTCCAATTTTTTGGATCAATAGGTCAACTTTTAATTTTAAATCCTTAAAGTTAATTGTGTTAATATTTAATAAATTAAAAAGTTACTTTTTATAGCCTAAAATTTCCAAGCGATAGGCCAAGTTTTATTTAAAATTTCTATATACCTTGATAGAAAACTATCAATCCAAATGTTACAAAATTTAGACAAAATCCAAGGTCAAGCATTCTAAAATTATTTTCCCTGAGATCTGCCCCTGCCTTCTGACTTACTTGGTGAGAAGTATTGAAATTCAAATATTTCTGTGCTTCTTTGGATAAATAGTTGTAAGATAAAACTATTTAGATAATCTGGAATGCAAATACTAAGAGGAACAATAGATCCACTTCTTTTAAGTTGCTGCAAACCTTGAAATCTCAAAATTGTATTACTCTCTCACTACATGCACACATACACACACACAGCTGGCCATGCTTCTCATTTGATGATTAT
Source organism: Nelumbo nucifera (assembly GCF_000365185.1). The sequence continues at coordinate 1,933,614 of NW_010729180.1, forward strand.
AATCATATGTAGGAAATGTCATATTTGAATGCTTTAGATTTGTCAACTTCTACAAAGGACTTTCTAATCCTTCACCTACATAGGGTTTAAGACATTTAGTTTTAATGTTCTACCAATCATTCAATTAGAAGTTTGTAACCAATGAATGATTGTGATGGTGAGGAGTGACTTGGTGCGAGTAAAAGGCTCTAAAAGAGGAAGAGAGAGGCCAAGAATACATGAACTGAAAGTCAAAGCAACAGGAAATAATCCAAGGACATAGAATTTTATAGAAGATATGTTTGTTGATAGAATGCAATTATGAGACAGGATTATGTAGTGGAGCCCAAATGATGTTAAGGCATACTAAGTCAAATATGGATAGGGATGGAAATTTTCCCTGTAAAATCGGGGCCCCGCCCCCACCCCTGCCCTATTCCCCAATCTTAAACGGGGACAGGGTGGAGATGGGGAAAATATTTTTGCCCCGATTGGAGATGGGGCGAGGATGGGTTTCCATATAATTCCCTGAACCCGCCTCAAACCCGATGATAAATTAGTAAAATATTCCTAGATTTAATACTGATTTTTAAAATATATCTAAGTTTTACCCAAATTCTTAAAATCCTAAGACCCCATAATTACATTTTTAAAGTACCTCTAAATTATCATAATTCAATTCTTAAAATACCCCCAAATTCCCATAATCCTATTTGTAAAATATCCACAAATTAGAGCACCCGAGGTTCATTAAGAAGGTTGAACAGTGGTGGGTAGAGAGCAATCTAGCAGTGGTGTGGTATGGGATGAGGTTTCACAAGCTCCAATATCTGAAAGGGAGAATCAAGGAATGGAATCTACTGGAATTTGGGAGATTGGAGGAAAGAAAACAGAATGAGATCACACAGATTGAGAACTTGGACAGTAAAGAAGGGAGAGAAGGCCTAACTGAAGAGGATAAGGAACAAAGATGGAGATTGCGGAAACAATTATAGGATTCTATCTTTCAGGAGGAAATAAGCTGGAGGCAGAAGTCAAGATGCAAGTGGTTAGAAGAGGGGGACAGGAACACTAAGTTCTTTCATGCTTTGGCCTATGGCAGGAGGAAAGATTTTATTACTAGATTGGAGATTGAAGGGGAAATAGTCACAAGTCAGAGAGGAATTGCGGAAGCATTTGCAAGTCATTTTAGGAATATATATAGAAGGCCACTGAATAATAGGATATGGTTCGAAGGTTTGGAATGGCCAACACTGAAGAGAGAAGAGAGGGACTGATTGGACAAGAAATTTGAGTTGGAAGAAATAAAAGAGGCGGTATTTTCAATGGATAGATCAAAGGCACCGGGCCCAGATGGTTTTACGATGGCTTTCTACCAGGATTGTTGGGAGATTCTAAAGGAGGATATATTGTTGGTATTCGATGAATTCCATACTACAGGAGTGATTAACCCTAGGCTAAATTCCACATTCATTGCTTTAGTTCCCAAGAAAAGTGATGCAAGCCATCCAAAGGACTACAGGCCAATTAGTCTAGTTAACAATCTCTATAAGATCATCACTAAGGTGCTATCAATTAGAATTAGAAAGGTGATACCAACTATCATCTCGAACAATCAAGGAGCTTTTGTGAGGGGGAGACAAATAGCATATCAGATACTTATAGCAAATGAGAGTTTAGAGGACTACAAGAGATCCAGGAGAAGAGGTGTGGTTTGCAAACTAGATCTAGAAAAGGCTTATGATTTGGTTGATTGGTCTTTCTTATTGGAGGTGATGATTAACTTTGGTTTGGAGACATCTGGTGCAAATGGGTGATGGGATGCATTAGGGATTGTCATTATTCCATCTTGGTAAACGGGACAGTGGTGGACTATTTCCCAGCTTTGAGGGGAATTAGACAAGGAGATCCCCTATCCCCCTTCTTGTTTACATTGGTAGCTAAAGTGTTGGGGGCATTGATATCCAAAGCAGATTCCAGGGAGCTAATAAGAGGATGGAGAGTTGGAAGGGATAATATACCACTTACACATCTACAATTTGGAGATGATACGATTCTGTTTTGTGAAGGAGGGGATATCAATTGGATTAAAATTTTGAAACTCTCTATACAGCTCTTTGAACAGATGTCAAATCTTAGGGTGAACTTTGAAAAAAGTTGTATAGTTGGAGTCAATATGGGGGAAGGGGAGATTGGGGAGTATGCAGATATTTTGGGATGTGCAGTGTCTAATTGTTCATTAAACTACCTGAGCTTGCCTTTGGGGGATAATCTTCAGAGAGGTGATTTTTGGGCCCCTGTTGTGGAGAGATTTGAAGAGACTTGCCAACTGGAAGAGAAACTATTTCTCTTGGAGGGAAAATCACCTTAATCAGGTCTACTTTGGCTAACCTTGTATATTTTTTGTCAGTTTTTAGGGTACCGGTTAAGGTGGCTAATAGGTTGGAAAAGCTAATGAGGGATATTCTGTGGGAGCCGGGAGAGGAGAAGAGGGACCATAGGGTCAAGTGGGAGGTGGTTTATAGAGGTAAAAAGGAGGGAGGGTTGGGAATTGGTAATATTAGGACTAGGAATCTAGCATTACTAGGGAAATGGTTGTGGAGATTCTCATTGGAGAAAGAAAGGTTGTGGGTTAAGGTGGTGGGAAGTATACATGGACTGGCARATAATGGATGGGAYTCAGGAATTCTAGCAHGGRCTACAAGAGCTTCCCCTTGGAGAGCTATTCAAGCCATCTTGCCTTTATTCTCTCCATGGATCAGGTGGACTCCCCCTTAGGAATCTAGCATTACTAGGGAAATGGTTGTGGAGATTCTCATTGGAGAAAGAAAGGTTGTGGGTTAAGGTGGTGGGAAGTATACATGGACTACAAGAGCTTCCCCTTGGAGAGCTATTCAAGCCATCTTGCCTTTATTCTCTCCATGGATCAGGTGGACTCCCCCTTTGAATGTTCCAAGCTTGTTTTCTTCCATGCCTAATTGGCCAACTAAAAGGGCTAAAATCATGTGGAGGTGTGGTAGAGCTGCAGTCTGTTGGACAGTGTGGGAGGAGAGGAATTCAAGGATCTTCTCAAATAAAGAGAGAAGTGTGGAAGAAATCATGGAGATCATCCACATTAGGATGGTACAATGGCTGAGAACATTGGAACTGTTCAAAGTGTTCTCAGTTGACGAGCTGTTAAGGAATTAGAAGGAGATTGCAGATTCAGGCTTATGTAGAAAGATCTTAAAAGCTTGCTGGACTCCTCCACCTCTTGGGTTCACCAAACTGAACTTTGATGGCAGCAGCATAGGCTACCCAGGGCCTTCCGGAATTGGGGGTGTGATAAGGGATGAAACAGAGAACTTGTTAGCCATGTACTCTGGGCCGATTGGGGTGGGAAACTCTTTGAGGGCTGAGATTTTAGGAGCTATTGAAGGGATACAAAGGGTCAAGGAAATGAATATCAAAAAGGTGGTTATAGAAGGTGATTCTGAAACGGTGGTGAAATGGCTAAAAGAGGACAGTGCTATGATGTGGAAATACAGCAATGAAAAGAGTACGTATAAGTGGTTAACCAAGGACATGAAAATTCAATGTACATGGATAAAGAGAAGTGCAAATGCATTGGCTGATGGTCTAGCTAGGCAAGGGATAAATAGAGACATTATTTTGGGCTGTTTTGTAATCACTGCATGGTCAGAAAGTTTCTTGGGTAGCTGGAGTTAAGACTTTTTAGCTCCCTCCCTTTGTAATCTCGATTTTATATCATTAATAAAATTTCACTGTTACTGATCAAAACAAAATCCACAAAATTATTTTTAGGTGGTTGCCTCGGGGCGGGGAAAATTCAGGGATTCCCCATCCCCGACAGGGAGTAGGTGCCCTGCCCCGCCACCAGGGGCGGGACGGGGATGGGGTAGATTATCTTGACTATGGGTCGGGAACAAGGAGGAGTGCCCCACCCCGTCGCCATTCCTAGATATGGAATCTTTTAGTGGAATGATTGATTGACACCTAAAAGTTCTGCTCACTAAAGTAATGGTGCTCTATAACAACTCAAGTTGCAGTTATGTGAAATAGGGTCTTCAAAAGCATTTGCAATGAAGAAATATGGTATAAAAATTAAATGAACCTAAAAATAATACTTTTTTTAATAGGAGCGGATAGAATGTGTTAGTGTATTACTAATAAATGCACTCTTTACTGGGGGAGAAAACCTGTGCTGCATGTATTTCACTCTTGAAATTACAAAAAAGGTTGTCATTTTGCAGATTTAAAGGATTGTAGAGATGTGGAACAAGTAGCTAATGGTTAGGGAAAATTGTCTATTGGCAATTGGCCTGCATGGAAATCTAAGGTGTGGCCTACCGATTGAATGGTTGGCTACTGAGTTGGGTCTTGCATCTGTGGTCTCTCTATAGGCAATATTGAATATTTGCACCTATAAGTGGAAGTTGTATTTGTTTGATAAAATTGTTTTTGTTCTTCTTCTATCACCGATTCTTTAATCAGAGGTTCCTAATTCCTTCATAGAATAACTAACTCATAGGCGTTAACTTTAAAAGTTCAATGTTATCATGTTTATTCAAATTTGAAACGTATTTTCTATTCTACAGGGACCGATGCATACCTTCATTTGTCTCGTCTAGGAGATTCACAAGAAACGCTGCCATGATTCTATGCCCCAGCTCGAAAATATAACATATTTGTTTATGGTTTCCAACATCTCACTGAAGAAGCCTAGCGTGGGAAGTGGAAGGTTTACTGCTTTACCATTATCATTTAAAAAAGGAGGATTGGCTGCATGGTTTCCTCACGTACTGCTCGAGTTGGTAGCATTCTTGTTCGCTCTTTGTTTCTATCGTATATCATACTTACCAGTGTATATGAGATTTGAGAATGCCGTTGGATTATTTGGGTGGTTTTATTTCTTTTCGATGTTGGGTTGGGAACGCCATTAAAGCCTTCTTGTAAATGTCTTACCAAAGGATAGAGGGACACTTATTTTTGGCTATTAATTACGGAGAAGTACGGATACACTTAATGCAGAAATTTGATTTCCACTGCACAGTTATAAACATTCAAAATGTTCAAAAACCCTACTCTATGCATCTATACCCGCCCATGAATTGGCATCAATTTTAAGTTGGCACCTACCCCAAATGTACTTTAAACTTACAAATTCTGACACGGGGGGTATCAGTATTAAGGGGCCAACCTTTGGTCGTGCTACCTGCTATGGTAAAATCTCAGGCTGGTTCAAGTCTGCGAAAAATGATGCAAGAAGCTTGACTACACACGAAAGAGGTCTTCTGGTGGATTCCTGAACCATTGGATTCGAAGTGCTCGGGTAGTAGCAAAAACATACATCAAGAATTATGATGACCGTCTCAAGATTCAAGACTCCATTTTTTCAAGGTTGTATAGTAAAATAATCTATACTGGATCATATCTAGTTCATGGTTGTGGAGCAGAAACTAGAGACCAAAGTAGACAGTTAGGCTGTTACGGTTCAAAGGCCATCGGGTGACCAAACCAAACCAGCTCCTCCCCTTTTTCTTTTTTCCGGTGACCGTATGAGGCCACCAGTCACCAAATCCTCTCTGCTCCTGGCAATCCTATTAACCCATTACACAGACTAGAATAAGTACTTGGAATTCCACTGGTCGAGCACCACGGCTTCAGGGAATAGAGAAGAACCATCAACATCCTTGGTAACTTGTGCAGACAAAAATCTCCATTCCCTCCAACAATGCATCCATTCCCCATCTTCAGGAAATGGGCGGGTGGCCTTTGCCAAAAAAGAGGCTACGGTCCATTTGCAGCCGGAGTTGAATCTTCAATTTGAGCCCGAGCCAAGGCCATGTTTTTGCACAACCCAGGAACCCAGATTTCTTAATCACTTTCTCTATCCACACCCTACCCACAGTACATTGCAGCTGCACATCCGTCAGTATAAGATGGCTACGTGCAGTTCGGATCTCTTACCCACAAGAGCCTTATCCACACCTACCCAGGCTTCACTACATATGTATATTGAGAACATCTCCCCTATTTGCATTTACCACTCATGGGGAGATGTTTCCAATGTATAGTTGTAGTGTCATGTGGGTAGGTGTGGGTAGGATTATAGATCTGAATTGGGCGAAGATGTGTAGCTGCAATTCAAGGCAGGTAGAGTGTGGTAGAGAGTTGTGAGCAGGAAATCCGGATTGGTGATGGGTAACATCTTTGATGACAACGTCACAAATGGTTAGGGGTGAAAGTCAGGTGTGCTGGGCTGGGTATAAGCTCAACAAGGCCAAATTATGAATTGGGCCCAAGGTCAAACCTGATCTCCTGTTTCTCACTGAAATTTGATGCACTCAAGTTGGGTTCTGTCTTTGGCTGGGCTCAGGTTAGTCAATCAGCCCAAACTAAAATTTAACATGAATGTATATGTTTATATATGCAAGTATGCAAATGACTGAGGGTTGGCACAGTTGATATGTTAGCTGGTCCGCTCTAGCATAAACATGAATTTGATTTCCATAACCAACTTTTGGGGCGAGGGGGTGGTTATTAATGGTGTGCATGGTTTTGAAAACTGGACCGGTTAATCTGAGAACCGATCAGGTAACTGATTCTGTTTCACCCTAAAACTGCTTTTGGCCAAAAACTGTTGATTTGGTCAACAACCTATTGACCCTAGTCGTCAAACTGTCGACCCATCGACCCGGGAAATGATATTTGCCTGTTATTTTATTTTTTAAGTGAGAAAGGGCCGTCTGTTCGAACCGACTTTTAAAACCTTGGTGGTATGTATCACTAAATACCTTTTAAGGTATGCAAATGTATATGGATATATGCGTTTATATAATACATGTAAGTATATAATCAGGCTGGGGTTGGACCACCTAAGGTCTAGGCCTGGCTCAGCCCAAAAAATAGAACCCAAAATTTTAGGCCTATGCCCAACCTAGAGACCGAAAATTCAAATTCAACTTGCTAAAATTGTGGGCTGAGTTGGTTCTGGGCCCGCCCAAGTTGCACCACTAACAACAGTTGGTCCGTTATATAGCTGATATGAATCCCACATGCAAAATTTCATAGCACAGTGGTGTATTGTACGCAAGTTTGCATAGAAATGCGCTGTACACCATACATCTGCAACAATGTATCATGTCAACTGTCAAATGAATCCCTCGTATAACGATGCCAATGGGCTGTTTTCCATCATCAGTTAGGTTTCTAAATATTCTTGGTGATTGTTATTTTGGACACAGAGAAAAGTAACCTTACAGGAAATACTTGGTCTTGATCATCTGGGCTTATAGGGATTCATGATGACTGATATATCTTCGAATGAAATTCGTTACAGTGGAATAAAAAAGGAAAAGAAGTCAACAAAAGATCTGTTTGGTTAGCGGGAATAAGGGTCCGGAATTAGAATCGGAATGATTTATTCTAATTTTAATCGTTTAGTTGGGTGGAATGGGATTCCAACTCCCACTCATGATGGAATAGCATTCCCCCATTTGAGGGAATGACTATTTCAGCCTCACCAGTTGGGAGTGAGAATCTCATCCCAGCCACTTTAAAAAAGAAAAAAAAAAGACAAAAGACTTTAAACCCCCAAACACTATTTCTCTTTATCCAACGCCAAAGAGTATTGGCGATTCTTATGGAAATAGTTGTTCATAACTGCATATCTTATGGAATCCAATACTGATTCCTATCTGAATCAAACAGGTGGGAGGTATAGGCGATTCTAATCCCCATTCTAGGGATTTTAATTCCAACCATCGACCAAATGGACCCTAAGTTAAGTTTATTTGAGAAATACAAAGCTCATAAAGATAGTGACTTTTTACCTTAATGTTTTTAGAACCATCTGATGTTTTGAGCTTTGGTTCTTGCTCCAATAACATTTACTCCTATTCAGTTTCGATTATCAAGGAAACAAATTTGGGTCTACCTATCATCCATTTGCAGTCCTACCCCAAATAATAGTCTTCACGTTTCCATTAATACCCCATACAATACCATGCAAAATTTGGTGTGGCAGTATCAAATTAAATCACTCAGGGTGTGCCCAATATCAAATTAAATCAATCATAGTGTGCCCATATCAAATTAAATTATCAAGATATGGTGTGTCCAAATCAGTTTTGTGTCAAAAGTCCAAGCATTTTTATGACATTCCGCATGGAGTCATAACACATCATGATGAGAAGTAAAATCAATGGGAAAAGTAAAATAGAAAATATTAAATTTAATAATTACTATTTATTATCATAATTATAAGAAAAAAATTATTATATCATCTTGTATAATGTAATTTAATTTTTAATCATTTAATTTAAGGTAGACCTCTGTCTACCTTATCGAACATTAAAAGCCTATTTTATTGGAATTTACACCAAGAGATAGTATATTAGAGTGAGGCCTAAGGGGTACAATCATAAATATCTTCCTTATTATGATCAGAATGCAAGATTGTTGCAAAAAAAAATGCAAGATTGTTGCTTTTCATTTCAATCTCAACCAGCCTCTCATATTTTCTTATTTAACCAGCATTTCTTGGAACTATTACCATCATATTTTCAACAGGAAGAGAATAACAAGAAATAGCCAATAAATTAATAACTTGGTAAATTTTGTTTCATGAGCACACAAAACCATTGGTGTCATTATAATAGTCAGAGTTCATAGAAATCGGAATATATATACATACATACATACATATATATATATATATATATATATCCCATGAGTATTAATGATTCTTGAAGATTTCAATTCACCTAGTTGAGCCAACATGTCCAAAATATGAATGTGGTAGAAATGAGAATGCTTAGATGGATGAATGGTAAAAGTAGAAAAGGGTTAGAAATGTAGTCATAAAAAGGATCCTATCAAAAGCTCGGATAGCTGATAAAATGAGATAAAAGCAAGTTAAGATAGTTTGGTCCATAAAAACCATTTACAACACCAATTAAATGCAAGTGACTTGTTACAAGTTAAAGGGGCTAGAGGAGCCAGGGATAAAGTAAAAAACACTTAGATGATCTTGGAAAATATAAACGTAGTATGGCTGTAACAAAGATGAATCCAGAATCCAAATAAGCAAAGTCGAGCTATAGGAAAATGAAACAGTAAACTAATAAAGAATTGAAGAAAACTTATCAGTGTAGCTGAGTCACAGCATGAGTCCGCTCTCCTTAAAACCGATTTCGCCACCTCTTTGGAGTATTTCCGTTGATGTAGAAGGATACTGGCGATTAGCCTCCAGGATATAATAGCTCTTAGCCTTGGCATTGTGTGCACTCATAGCCCAAAGTAGCAAACCAAATTGTTGTGTGCCCAAAACGAAAAAGAAAAACACAGTGAGAAAGGGCAAAAGATGCGTACAAAAGAAGAGAGCAAGAATGCACCTTTTAAGGGCCAAAGTTCACTACAATATAAATGCAGATGTCACGGCTACTAAGAAAAACCCAGGACAGAAATGTCTCTCAACAACTCCCATCAACTTTGGGAGTTCTCCCATGCAATAGGAAAGTGAGCGGTTAAAAAAGAGAACGTTTAAAATTGGGCTCTTGGTTAAAATGTTGAAGTTTTAATGGAAAAACCGAAAAGAACATAAATAAAGATAGGGCAAGGGCCCTGAACCTACGTGTGCGGCGCAATTGGGTGCAGTTTGTCAATTTCGTGAACATTAGCGGTAACTTAAGAAATTTACCCTTTTTATTACCCATTGAACATCCTTCATGGGATCTCCAATCACAAAGGTTAGGTTGTCACCATTTTTCGTTTAATTTATGGGCTTTAAACCCATCCCCCTTGATGTATCTAAGACTAACAGTAGGGGTAGCTTAAGGTGTTTTTACAAGCACACAATTAGATTGATTAAATTTTTCTAACATTCTTTCAATATAATGAGATTGTGTCAATGCAAACCATCAGGAGTTTTATTAAATTTTATTTCTACGATTAAATCTACTTCTCCTATATCTTTCATATCAAAGTTAGATGAGAGGAATTTCTTTATGTTTTTAATTACATGTAAATCTGCACCAAAAATTAACATTTCATACACATACAAACATATTATTAGTCCTGAATTCTCGTTGAATTTGTTGTATACATAACTATCTGCATCATTTACAACAAATTCATTATTTATTAGAACAGTATTGAATTTTTCATTCCACTGTTTACGAGCTTGTTTAAATCTATATAATGATTTAACTAGTTTGCAAACTTTATATTTTTGTCTTGGAGCTTTAAATCCCTCGGGCTAATCCATATACATTTTTTCTTGTAAATTCCTGTCAATGAATGTAGTTTTTACATCCATTTGATGTATAATTAATATATATATATATATATATATATATATATATATGCTATGGCAACTAGGACCCTAATGGTTGTTACTTTTTGTTACCAGATAGAAGGTGCCAAAGTAGTCTACACCCTCTTTTTGTTTGTACCCCTTGTGCTATATATCAACCTTTTCTTAAACTTATCTATGGTTCCATTGAGTTTTAGTTTTTCTAAACACCCACTTACAACCAATGGTTTTAGTTCCCAAAGGTAGGTCCACCAATTCCCAAGTATAATTAGCCATAATTGATTCTAGCTCACTATATATGGCCTCTCTCCAAAAAGATAAATTTACAGATGTTATAGCTTTTTAATGTGTTATAGGATCATCCTCTACCAAATAAGTGACAGTCTTCTCCTAAGTTTGTTTCTTTTCTGGGTCTCTTACTTCTTCTAAATTCTTATTCATCACCTTTCTCATTTGTCATAATAGTTTGGCCAACCTCTCTTGTTCTTTTAATAATTCGTTGTTTCAATGAAAACACATTATCAAAAAATTCTGCATCTTTTGATTCAATAAAAGTATTTGGCTCTAATATATTATTTTTTGTTTGTACAACTAGGAACTTATATGCTACACTATTTTCAGCATACCCGATAAATGCACAATCACTAGTTTTTTGTCCTAGTTTCTTCTTTTTGGGTTCAGGAAAACCCACTTTAGCTAGACACTCCTACACTTTCAAATATTTCAGGTTTGGTGTGTGTTCTTTCCATAATTCATAAGGTATTTTTTCTAACTTTTTTAGAGGGAATTTTGTTTAATATATGACAAATAGACAAAATAGCTTCCCCCACATGTTAGAAGGTAATCTTAAACTTATTAGCATTGCATTTAACATTTCCTTGAGTGTTTGTTTTTTCTTTTTAGCTATTCCATTTTGTTTAGGTGTATACAGGGCTATTGTTTCATGTATTATTCCATTTTCTTCACAATATTTGAGAAACTATGCATTCTCATATTCCCTACTTCTGTTAGATCTTATTCTCTTTATTTTTCTGTTTAATTGATTTTCAACTTCCATTTTATATTTAACAACGGTTTCCATTGCTTCATCTTTAGTAAATAAACTCTAGTGTACCTAGAGTAGTCATTTATAAAGGTAATATAATAATGTTTTCCTCCTCTACTCATTAAGTTTCTAAAATCTCCTAAATTGGTGTGAATTAATTCCAATAATTTGGATTCTCTTTCAATTGATTTAAAATTTTTCATGGTATTTTGCTTCATGGGTTCAAAGGGTCAACAATTCATGAGAAAGAGAAATTGTGCTGTTAACGAAATTAATAATTGGAATAAACAAAAATTTGGAAATATTTTTGAAAAAACAAAGAGTTATAGAACACCTAAAAATTGTTCAAGAGGAGCTTGTCCACAATCAAAATAGAAGTGATATTGTTAATAAGGATATTGCTTTACAAAGGCACCTGACAAAATTCTAGCTAAGGAATAAATATTTTGGGTCCAAAAATCAAGAATTCAATGGTTGAGACATGGGGATAAGAATACTATATTCTTTCATACCTCTATGTTAATTATAAGAAATAAGAATCATATTCTTAAAATAAAGAATGATGAAGGAAGATGGATTATAAAAGAACACTTTGTTAGGAAATTTGAGGAAAGATTTAGAGGTAGTGAATTAACACATTTAAATAATGCGATTGAAGAACTAGAAGAGGTGATTACAGAAAATCAAAACTTAGATCTCATAAAGGAAATAAACTCAAAAGAAATATGAGATGCTATAAGCTCTATGGGGGACACAAAGGCACCTGGTCTTGATGGACTAAATGCTTATTTTTTTTCGAAAAATATAAGCATATCATTGGACAATCAGTAGAAGATGTTGTAAAAGCCTTTTTCCACTCAAGGCACATGACACAGAACATTTATAGCATTAATTCCAAAGACTAATAATCCAGATTGTACTGACAAATTTAGACTTATAAGTTTGTGCAATACTATTTACAAAATAATAGCAAAGATTTTAATGAACAGACTGAAGCCACTCCTAGGTAATATCATTTCTCAATTTTAAAGTTCCTTTGTGCTAGGGAGACAAATAACAGAAACATTCTAATAGCTCACAAAATGATGGACTTAATGAAAAAGAGAAAGGGCAAGGTGGGATTAATGGCCTGCAAAATTGATAAGGAAAAAGCTTTTGACATTCTTGAATGGGATTTTATCCAAAAACCCTAAAAAAATGGGCTTTCATAACAAATGGATAAATTAGGTTATGCAATGCATAACCTTCTAGGGGAATGGATCTCCAACAAGGAACTTTGATCTTCTAGGGGAATCAGACAAGGAGACCCTTTGTCTCCATACATATTTGTGTTGTGCAGTGAAAGGCTATGTAGACATGAATAAAAAGAATAATCAAAACAAGGAAATTCTAGGCTTTAAAACATTGAGAACTGGACCAAGCATTCCAATTCTTCAGTTTGCATATGATTGCATTATATTTGCTAAAGCAAGCAATGACAATGCCCTGATAATAAAGGAAACTATGGAATTGTATGCAAGTGCCTCAGGTCAGAAGCCGAACTTTGAAAAATAGACTATATTCTTTTCAAGAAATATGCACAAAAGACTTCAAAAAGTCATTTCTAGGGTCTTAAAAATCCCAGTTGATAGGAAAAAAGGAAATTACTTAGGGGCACTAATTATTGAAGAGTAACCAAAGAAAGCATTAATAAGGTGGAAGACAATATAAATAGGAAGATTGCTGGATGGAAAAGAAATTCCCTCTCTTTAGCAGGAAGAGTCACTCTAATTAAAGCCTCAGTATCCATGATGTTGCAGTTTATGATGAGATCTTTCAAGTTTTCCAAAGTATTGATTGAAATACTAGAGAAGAAACAAAGAAACTTCCTTTGGAGATTTAAGAAAAAAAAAAAGAAATTTAATTTGGTTAACTGGGACACAATTTGCAAGAGTAAGGATAATGGGGGGTGGGGATTAAAGAAACTGCATGGATAAATTCTTCTACCTAGCAAGGCTAGATGGAAGGTGTTAACGCAACCAAATAATCTATGGGTGAGAATAGTTAAAATTAAATACATGAAAAATGAAAATTTCTGACTAATTAACCCAAAGAAAAACATTTCCTGGGCCTGGAGGGCAATATTAGAAGGTAGAGAAATCCTAAAAAAATGAAGATGCTTGGAGAACAGTGAATGGCCAGTCAATCAATTTTTGCAAAGATATTTGGGTGGAAAACACCCCATTGGAAAGTATTAGTAATAGTAGCGATCATGATCAAAACCCAATGGTAAGTGATGTTATTAATGATGCAAAAGCTTGGGACCCTGATCAAATATTAAACCTTCCCCAGAACCTTTGGGAAAAGATTGGAGCCATCCCTATCCCAAATAGAGATCAACAAGATTCTGCTATATGGAAATCAGATTCCAAAGGAATTTTTTCAATTAAAACGGCCTACAAATTGATGGGGGAGGAACTCGGTTAGAATAATGTAGATGACAGATTGGGAAAAATTTGGAGATTAAAGTGTCCACAAAGGATTATTTTCTTTCTCTACCTATGCTTGAAACGGAGGATTATAACAAATACTAGACTATGGAACTGGGGTTTAAGAACAAATGCAGATTGTTCCTTCTGTGGACAGGATGAAGACATTGAGCATTTTCTTATGCATTGTCAGATGCGAAACAAGTCTGGGAAAATATAGGGATAAATGAAATATTTCTAAACTATAATGAATCTGTATTAGAATGGTGGGATAGGATTATAACCAATACAGTTAGAAACAAGAATGAGTATTGTTGATGCTCGGATTGGCTAAGGACAACATAGTAAATTTGTTTTGCTCCCCGGACGGGCTGGCTAGTAGATGGATCTAAGGGGCTCTGAGGTTGAGGGCTAGAGAAGCCCAAAGTGTGCTATGACCGAGGGCTAGTGAAGGTCAGTTGAGGCCAAGTACTTGCAAGAAAGGGAACGTTAGAGGCCCTGGGTAATAACCCGAGGTGGGGACTCCAACGGTCAAGTTAGTGAGGGCATACTAAATAGGGCGGACGAGGTCCGTGTAGTTCGAACGAGGTCACCAAAGAGCTGGAGAGCAAGAGAGTTTGGAGAGATGAGAGTCTGGGCCAGATAGAGAGAGAGACCCCTTACCTTGGGGGTGATATGCCCTATTTATACTTGAAGTCCCTTGTAAGCGAACACATGCAAACGGTCAGGATGTGATCCGGCCCTGACAGGGATGTCATCCGATCTCGCCGCGTGGGGTCACACCATTGGTCCCGCGCTAGGCGCCAACCTCTGCTCTACCAGATGCGTTGATTGGCTCTGCCCTTGGCCATGAGTTCTGCTTCAACCGAGGCACGCTGCATCTAGGCAACGCTCATGCATTCGGAGGACGTTCCATGTGTCTCCGAATCGGGTGAAGGACTGAAGCGTGCTAGAAGCCTTCAACCTTCAGCTCCTCTCCTCTCCTCTTGCAGACAAACCTCACACTCTCTCTCCCCATCCGTCTGGCCGACTGCACAACCATCACTGCCGGTGATAGGATCAACCTCAGGTATTGTATTTTTTGCATCTCTTCTTCTTCCATTACAAGTAATGAAGAGTTCACCGACTACAATTCTTAACTGCACGCACCACTCGCTGACTGAAATCTACTCTCTCCATGTCCTAATTGTGGGGAATACTTCAGTAAACTTCGAAAATTAGAAACCATTCTCCTCTGGAATCCCAGAACAAGTTTTCAAGTGTCAAATAAAGCATCTTACAGAAGGTAATGAAACCAAAGCCAATCAAAGACTATATGGAAGAATACGGTTTCTATCTGACCTATTTTCCATTGGAGAAGGGATCAGAAAAAGTCCACCTCTGAGAGCTCGTTGACCCAATACGCCGTAACATCGATCCATTGAACCTCTGCAAAAGCTGGTGTTGATGAATTGCCATCGACAACGGTTTCCGGTGCAAGAACTCCTCCTTTTCCGCCATTTTCCTCTGTGATCCCCCTCTCCTCTTGCTCCTCGACCCAATATCTTTCGCATCCTTCTTCGGCATGCATATAAATCGATTACCCATCTTAAACAAATTGGATTATTGAAGGCAAAGAACACCCACAAATGGCTCTATTGATTTCGTTGGAAAATGGACAGAATCACAAGAGTCTCTGGCTCAGGGGAAGAAACGTGCTCTTAAAGAAAACCCAAATGGAACTTCCCATTCTATTGTCTCAATGGAGAGAATTTAGATGAGATTGGTCGAACAGAAAAGACATTGGGCAAATAGAATTTGTTATTTGTGATGGAAGAAGAAGAAATGCAAAGAAGAGATGCAACAAATACAATACCTAAGGTTGATCCCACCGTCGGTGATGATTGTTTGTCGTCAGCGGTGATGGTTGTGCAGCCGGTCGGGCAGATGGGGAGAGAGAGCATGAGGTTCGTCTACGAGAGGAGAGGAGCTGAAGGCTGAAGGCTTCTCGCACGCTTCAGCCCTTTACATGATTCAAAGACACGTGGTGCATCCTCCGAATGCACAAAAGTTGCTTGGACTGAAGCCAAACTCCTTGGCCACGTGTCGACGCACCTGAGGCCTGCCTAAAGCACCTACATCATTTGCCCCCCACTCTCGAGGTCATGGTGGAAGTCTTAGCTAAGGACCTCAGCTTTGGCGGAAGAGGGTGTCGCTCTTACTGGGAGGCGCTAAGTGGCCTTCTATGGCAAGGACCTTGGCTATAGCTAGGCTGGAGAGAGCGGTCTTCGGACGCGGAGTTGCTAGTGCCGATTTCGGAGTTGCTGAGGATAGTCCGGCTTGGGAGTGTGGGGACGTTAGCTACAAATGAAGCCTCGTTGGAGGTAGTCTGGCCTATGGGCATTTAGATGTCGTCCTCGACTTCGACAGGCTTCCGTTAGCTGCTATGCTAATCCCGCTCCTTGGGGAGGTTGTGGAGGGATGAAGAGCACGGAGGCGCTAGCCTCGGCTTCAGAGAGCTTGGTACTGTGTCCTCTACAGGTACGAGGTGTGTGTGCCCCCAGTAGTGTACTTCAAATGAGCTAATGAGTCCATGCGCAGGCCAGGCGTCGGCTTCTGGCCGGTCACCACCGTGTGAGGTGTAGACGACAAGTGGGTGTGTCGTGGCTGCACGCGAGATGAATTCCAGCACCAAGTGTCGTCTGCGTGCGTGATAGGTCTCAGCATTGAAAGTCTGGACCATGCCCGAGGTGGGCATCAGGTCGTGAACGTACGCGAGACAGTGGAGGTGTTTCCTTGTATCTAGTACAGAGGGCTGGTCATTCAGGTTAACTTGGTGGGGAGCCGAGCTAAGCCTTAGATGGCAGAGGAAGCTTTAACACAAGCTGGCCTCAGCTTTGCTTGCCTAGGTAGGAGGATTCCTATCATTGGCCCAACACATCGGCTCGCTTTCCCATTGCTAAGTATCGGTTAGCTCGTGCTTGCATAAGGATGTTGTTGAACGCCAGGGACTTGCTGCTTGAGTAGGTGTTTGACGAGGGCCCGTTCAGCGGACAGGTCAAAAGGGTGCCTCGGCCAGGAGGGTACCTCAGCTGCTATGGGTTTCTTGTCATGCCATCAGCTTGCGGCTTCTGTGCGAGGAGGGCGGCAGACATAAAGTTGCAAGCGTCCGGGATGATGCTACCTCGAGCTGAGGGATGCACACCCTTCAAGAGGCGGGCAGAGAGAAAGTTGCCAAGGTGGGGTTGTCGCCCGAGGTGATGAGGCTTCGAGGCATGGAGGTGATGTCCCCAGCGAGGAGGGGCCGCTAAGGTGTGGGCGACGCCCAAGGTGGAAGTAGGCGACGTCCGAGGTGGAGCGAGGTGAGCTTGGATAGTCATTGGCGAGCTAAGTTGCGGAGGAGGTTGCCGAGGTCTGAGACCCATTCTGATTCACCCGGCATGGAATGTGATTTTTGCGTATTTTGTGCCTTTTTGCGGTTGCATTTCTTCTGTGTAGGGGTCGGTGCCCCCTTCCAAGAGATCACAAGTTGCAAAAATTTCATTGCTCAATAACCCATCTGCTCAAGCACCTAGGTGGGGTAAGGCTGAGGCTGAGCTTTGCCGTCGAAAACACAAGGCCCCCTTCCTTAGCGAGAAGGAAAGGGAGGCACACGCCATAGCTCTCTTGGCTATCCATCCCATGGGGAATAGGGCACGTAAACCCGTGCATGGCCTAGGCTGTGTGGAGCCCGGCCGATGCCACGGACCACCCTGGTCTGAGCAAGATGGCATTGTTCCCTTCAACATGTCTATTCTGCCATAAATTGAACCAAGCGGAGGGCCGATGCCAGCTCTCGAGCCTGGATGAGGACTTGCTCACTTGGAGGGTATCTCCGAGGCTGAAGCCAAAATCAAGGTCCGCCCCGTCAGCTGCGACCGAGGTCCAATAGGTACCCTATTACGAGGGGCGACCCTTTCTTGCAAGTACTTGACCGCAGCCGACCTCAGTCGATCTTCACTAGCCCTACTAGCCAGCCTGTCTGAAGAGCAAAACAAATATACTGTATTATCCTCGACCAATCCGAACATCAACAAGTATGATTCAAAAAAAGTGAATTTCATTCTTTGAAGTATTTAGAAAAGAAGGAATGAAAAGACCTTCAATATATAATAGGACCTTTTATATATATATATATATAATTGGAGCACAAATTAGGGTCGAATTTGATGAGAACTCAAAATTAATTTTGACGCTTATCGTAGGACCAATGGGAAATGTGCCATTGGAGCCAAATTGAGGGATGAAGATGGCCAGACCTTTTGGTCTAGTTGTAGGGAGGATACAAGAGAATATTCGATAAATGAAGCCGAAACATGGGCCGCCATTGAAGGCCATCAGATTGCAAGAAAATTCTTCCAACACAAGATTATCATCGAAGGTAATTCAAATCTCATTATCAACTGCCTCGAAAAGAAGATGGAGCCATCATGGAACATCAGCAACTTCATTTAGAAATGCGACGATATACAATATCTCAACAATCTCGATATAAGTTATGAGAGAAGCAATGGAGCAGCAGATCGATTAGCGAATATGAACCGTCATTATTCCAATAAAAATCACACAAAAACCAGAAAAAGGTACCAACTGATGAAAATAATAAAAAGAGATCTAATTAATCACCCTAAGGGTGTCAATTAAACTGGATTTGGTCCAATCCAGTCCAGTCCAATGTGAATCTATTACAAATGAATCTGGTCCAATCCAATCAAATGAATATTTTGGACCGGTTTAGAGACTGTCCAATTTGTTCAAATTCCTGTTAATTTAGATTGGATTCAACTCAAACATGGTTCATTGACACCTGTGCTCTTATCTTTTATCAATGGACCAGATATTGGCTCAATCCAATATAAATTCATTATGGATGGACCATGTCTAATCTAATATGTTATATTGGTCCGTCTGGTCCGCCCAAATTCAATGTCTTATTGATCCATTCAATCCGTTCAAATGGATTTTGATTTGGACGGAGTCCAATCCAAAACCGGTCTATTGACACTCCTAAACCACTCATAATTTAACCATGAATATATCACACTGATTGATAAGAACCCACTAGACAACCTACTCTAGGAACTCTTGAATCAAATTGTTATGCGCACCCAGAAGCTAGAAAACAAGTTGTATTTGATCAGATTAGAACCTTAAGGAAACTAAGTCCTTAAAGAATCCAATCTTGAAAACGCCATAAAGGTTGATCACTCCCTTGATAAGTCAATATATTGTATTCTACCAAGAACACAATAAGGCAAAGCTAAGTTTGCTGAAAATACCTCTGTATTATTGATGATTTCGTTTTACATAGTTGTGACTTTTATATAGGCATGTAAACATCATTATCTTATAATGAAACTCCTAATCTTATAAGAAAACTCCTAACTAATGAGGATCTCTTTAATTTAGGAAAACAAATCTGCCTTGAAATAGGAATCCTTCTAAAAGACTACAACTAATGACAATTAAGCATAGAAAAGTCAAAGTAAACAAAACAAAATAAAAACAAGTCCAAGCCCATCAATACATCTTAGCATGCGAATTGGGCATTTTCTTATCATGTCCATGCACCAAGCCCATCAATACATCTAAGCATGCGGATTTGGCATTTTCTTATCATGTCCATGTGCCTTGGTCTTATGTCATGGATTTCAATTTTTGTTCTTCAAGATTTAAGTCTTGCACATCGACTTGCATATAAAGATAGGTGATTATCCTTGGTGAAGCTTTGAAAACTTCTTGCACAGTCTTAGAATCTTCTAGAACAGCCTCTTTGTCATGCACTTTCATGATTAAATCTTGTAAAGCCTCTTTCACTCTTTTTGTCCTTGTCCTATTTACTAACCCACCGGTTCCTTGTAAAGGATCTTGAGAATATTTGGGAATATTAACTTGAACCATTTGACCAATACCTCAAAAATAAAATGACAAACATTACTAATATAGCACTTATAGCACACCCATGCACACAAACTAGATTTTAATTTGTATTTGTACTTCTTTCAAACTAGCTAATGAGCCTTAAAAACTGTTACTATTCAAGTCAAACAAGCTACGGTCTACAGGAAAGGAAATGGCAGAGTAACGTTTCCTGCGGGCGATAGACCCAACAAGTACCAACCATAGCAACGACATTTTTGCAAGCTCAGAGCCAGAGACTAGACTGACCTGACGTATGGAAAATGGGTAAACGAATTGACAGGACCCGTAAACTCTTACCAGTTCCAACTGCTGACCACAACATTGTTTCGTACCAAAGTCGTGAAGGGAAGTATCAAGTACGCTTAAACCGGGTCATAGGGATGGGGACAATGGTCCATTGATTTGATGCCACTTGTGAAGCTGATGAAAGCAAAAGTGAAGCTCCAGCTTGGTTTTCTGGCTTTCTGCGAAGCAAATTAACCTCCATCATCCTCAACCACATGAAACCAGCCATTTAAATGTGTGGGGGAGAAGTGTGAACGCGAGTTAAGTTTTGTTGACAAAAAGGGGCTAACACTATTACTTTATCAAGTACGAATTGATTCTCAATAGAGTGGAAGCAGGAAATCTTGTGAACGCGGAGGACGTTTGTTGACTTAATGGCCTCCTCCCAAAATTAAAACCAGCAGATCTATTCATCAGCTTCTTTTATGAAGTATGAATTTATTTACTAATAATAGCTTCTACAGCCGGCATGCATGCCCACTTCAATCCTTCAACCTTCTCGTCCTCATTCTCGTATATATATATATATATAACCTTCTCGTCCTTATTCTCATATATAAATTGAAAATTAATAAAAATGACAATATGATTAATAATAAATTTAAATGCTTATACTAGATAACAATTATTATTATTATTATTATTATTATTATTATTATTATTATTATTATTATTATTATTATTATTGTTGTTGTTGTTATTATTATTATTATTATTATTATTATTATTATTATTATTATTATTATATTTTGTGTTCCATTTCTATCATAAATAAAAAAGAAAATCTATGATGCAGAAAAGATATGGCATGGAAAGAGTTTTGATCAATCGAAACCCACCCATGAATTTTGATAAATAAAACCATGTTCCTTACCACGTTTATGATTCTGATTTATTGGTCAATTGTTTTCCGGATATCATATCTTTTCCATATCATAGTCGAACCCAATAAAAATAACTCTTATTTTAACAATTATTTTTATTTAATATGATGAATATATAACATTAGAAATGTTCCCAAATGTTTTTGACAAAATTTTGTACATTATCATTTTTTGTGTTCTACCTTTTTTTTAAATATTTATTATTCAATTATGACATCATGGGTTTCTTAGAAAAGTTGGACTATTGACCCACCACCTAACTAAGAAAATAGTTTTGCTTTTGGATTAGTTTTAAATTAAGGAAAATTATAGTCAGAACCGGCTATACATTTAAAATTATGCTACAGGTTAGTCTAGAAATCAACAAAACTTTGACAATTGACTCTACATTTCAAATTGTAAAAAACTCCTACCATGTCATTGGAGGCTTATGTGGCTATTACCAACATGGGACTCTTAATCAATGTTGGACACAACAATAAGTTCATATTAAAATTGCCCTTTAATGATAGGTGATTGGAAAATAAGGAAATGGTTTTTAGTTTCTCTCTCTCTCTATCACAGTCGTCTCTCTCCGCTCAACGGCTTTGTGATTTGAAAATAAATAAAAATGGTTTTCGGTTTCTATATTTATGTTCTCTATATCAATTTCTCGTGTTCTTTCTTTACCTATCATTCTCCCTCAATCTCTCTCATTCTCTTTCTCAGTCAATCTCTTCTTCTCTCATAATTTCTATTGTTCTCCTTCAGTTTCTCTCACACTCCTCTTGTTCTTTTTTTTTTATTTTCTTACACACTTATATGGTATTAATCAGACCATATAAAAGAACATGAGACCAACTTGGTATAGTTCAAAAATCGTTACACCAATTTGATAAAAGTTCACAAGAAACTCTTGGCTATGAAATTTACACCAACTTGATAGAAATTTATAACTTGATTGTACAAGTGGTTGGTCCCTTTAGTTCTTTTATACGGTCTTATTTATATTATAAATGTTTGTAAGAAAAACAAAAAAAAAAAGAATGAGAGAGGGAGCGGATGAAAGACTGAGGGAGAACAATAGAGATTGAGGGAGAAGGAGATATTAACCGAGAGGGAGAGTGAGGAAGAAGAATGAGAGAGAGAGAGAGAGAGAGAATGGAAGAGAAACCAAGGTTTTGATTTGGCTACATACCAAAGTTGAGAGAGTGGGAGATCGAGACATGACTAAGAAGAGTGAGAGAGAAGGGAGGGAGATCGAGAGATAAAGGGAGAGGGAGAGAAACTGAAAACCTATTTTCGGTATAGGCTATTTTGTGCCCAACATGGATTAAGAGTTCCATGTTGTCAACAACCGCATAAGCCTCTGATGACATGGCAAGGGTTTTATAACCAGATTTACTATAATTTTCTTTTTAAATTATATATTTCATTTACATTATATAAATAATTTTTACTTATCACACTTAATTTTTGCTTGTCTATGACATCATTTGACCCAATTGACCCAAACTACTAACCCAAAAAGAAAAATAGTTTGATTTTTAGGTTGACATTAAATTTTGTATTACATTTCTATCATTGGAAAAAAAATTTCTTATGTATAATACTTATTTTTGTTCAATATAATGAATGCATAATATTAGAGATGTACCCAATATTTTATTTTTTTATAAATATATAACATTAGATATGTGCCCAAAATTTTCTTTATATATATATATATATATATATATATTATTTTTGTGATTCTTTGTATTTTCTATTTTTAAAAATTTTATTATTTGACTATGACATCATTTCATTTCTAGGTAGATTTTAAATTTGGCATTCCATTTTCATCATTAATAAAATACTTCTTGCATTTCATACTTATTTATTTTAATTTTTTTATTATTTAATTATGGAATTATTTATTAATCTATTTGACCCCAAATGATCGAATTGCTTGCCCACCATCGAGAGGGAAGAATGACAACTCAGCAAGGGAATGACAACTTATCTGCCCGTAGAATGATCGAATTACATTATTTATTAATCTATTCGACCTAGAAAGTAAATGTCACATGGACGCAATCTGCTCGTAGAATGACAACTCAGCAAGGGGAGTCTAGCCAACAGTTTACAAAGTTCGGATGTTCCGCCACCTCGGCATAACGCCACATCGGCATAAGGTCACCTCGGCATAATGCCACTTCAACATAACACCACCTCGGCGTAAAGTCACCTTGGCATAAGAACAACTCGACATAAAGTCACCTCAGTGCCTAATCAAGTTCAGGGCCCAAGAACTGAAGTGACACGTAATCGATTCCAGAAGCTTCCCAACAGACTCTGAATATCATGGGATCATGTCGCAAAACGGCAGGCCTTATCCTCTCCTCGCCCGGATCGAGCAACGACGATAAACTTCATTGACTGATACGTTACTCCCCAACTAAAGTGGAAACAAATCTCATCCACTCAGGCCACAGATGCTAGAACCGTTTTGGGAGATCCATGATAGCTCAGCTATATAAGGGCATCAATCCCTCCAAGGTCCAAGTACACGCGATTACTTACATTCAAGCTCTCTAGCACTCAAACTTTAGCTCGCAACCACAACAAGAATATTGACTTAAGCATCGGAGTGACCTCCCTGAGTCATCCACCCCGGTCACTCTGATCCCTATTTTGCAGTTTGATCCAGCTCACCACGCAAATATGCCCAGGCAATCCTCTAGCTAGGAGCTCCCAGATCGCGCATCATCAATTGGCACCGTCTGTGGGAATCGATTGAAAGGTCATCCCAATTGTAAAAAAACAGACTCAGACTCAGTTTCAACCTCAATGGCATCATCCAACCACAACAGAAAGAGTAGCATGAACATTACTGGGGGGCAAGAGCAGCAGATAGTCATTCCCCAAGGATCCTCGGTGACTGTCGGCTAGTTCACCATTCCTCTTACCGCCTCCGAGGTCCCATCACTGTTCGTCCAGAGCATTCGAATGATGTAGATCCAAATGTAGTAGATCCACCAGTTCCAACAGTTTTAGTAGTACTATTTTTACCAACAATATCAGCAGCAATTCCCACCACTACAACCAAGCCAGCCAACAAACCATCAGCAAGGGCAAATCCAGAACCAGAATCAGCACCGGGCTCACCAAAATATTCGTTAGTCTCCCCCCCGCGAGGAGAGAACTTCGCAGGTACCGGTCCCGACCTCAGGACAGACCCCACCGTGGGGTACAGTAGGCGATCGATGTACTCCCCTACTTCCCGAAGAGAGAGCTCAAGGGATAGGCCCAAACCCAGCTAGCCCGAAAGGCACTGTCAGCAAGTTTCTCATGGAGATCGTCAGCTCGGGGCCCGAGGCGTAGGCTCAAGAAGTGATCCCTCGGTTCCATGCAACAGCCAGCACCGAGTGTGTGACGAAGAGGAAGCGGCGAGGAGAATCTCTGAACCACATCGCCCAACTATTCAGAGTAAGACCGAAGCACCTGACAACACAAGGGCCGACAGTACAAATGCCACTCCACCAAAGAAGCAGCAGCGGTGATGTCACAAGACTCGCCGTTCATCAGCAAGGAATGATCCACCAGCGAAGCCTAGCAATCCAACAGATCAAGGTTGAGAAAGAGAGGAGGTGAGCTTGATAGCCACAAGAACAACACCTGCTCTTTTCAGCCGGCCTTCCCTCTATCACCCAAGCTCCTAGCGGCCCTGATGCCAAAATATTCAAGGTGCCGCATCTAGATAAGTACGATGGGTCCTTTGATCCTAACAATCACATAGACACATTCTAGTCCCAAATGCATCTCATTGGGGCCGATGAAGCTTGTATGTGCATGGCTTTCTCCACCACATTCAGAGGAGTAGTCCAGACATGGTACAAAAACCTCGCATCAGGTTCCATCAGAAGCTGGGCGCAATTCGCAGATATGTTTACAGCCCACTTTAGCACTAGTAAGAAGTGCCTGAAGTCACAAGAGAGCCTTCTGAATGTGGTGCAAAGGGAAGGAGATTAAATTCGGAGCTACATCAAGCGCTTCAACGAGACATGCTTGCAGATACCGGACCTTGACCCAATAGTACGTCTCACCGCAGTGCGCAAAGGAATCACCCACAAAGAGTTCAAGTGGCACATCGTGGCCAACAAGCCAAAGAACATCACCGAGTTCCTTAAGTTGGTCGATCAGTTTATCAGCACAGAAGAAGAGATAAACCAGAAAACTGACAACCATGCAAGAGAAAAGAGGAAGAGAGAGGAACAAGGAATGAGCAGCAAGAAAAGGACAAAAAGCATGTCCCCGAGCTCGAGGAGTAAGTCCACTTCGCGAAGTTATAGGTCGGGTCGGCGTTCTAGGACCCTGCCAATGGAGAGAACGAACTATACCCCCTGAACCGGAAGGGGGGAGAGATCCTAATGGCCATCAAAGACTCCTCTATTGTTAGATGGCTACCTAGGCTCCGCGGAGACCCAATGACCAAGAACCCGAACGTCTATTATCACTTTCATTGGGACCATGGTCACATCACAAAAAACTGTAGAAACCTCCGCGATGAGATCGAAGAGCTAATCCATCGTGGGTACTTGAAGAAGTACATTTTGCGTGAAGAAAAAGAATAGGAGAGCTGATAGGGAGATCAGAAAAAAGACGCCCTAGAGAGCAGTAAACAGAACGAGTAGCCACCTCGCCCGCTACCAAAAGAAAGACCGATCCGCGGGGTGATTAATATGATCACTGGAGGATCTATTGTAGCGGGGTGCACACTGCACACTAGAAGCCGGGAAAACATCAGTCCGAGAACTAAAGCATGAAGTAGAGAACCCACCGAAGCGACCTCGGATCGAAGAACCAATCTACTTTACCGAGGATGATGCCCGTGGGATTCAGTATCCTCATAACGACGCCCTGGTCGTGAACATGATCATCAATGAATTTGAAGTAAAGCGAATCTTAGTGGACTCAGGCAGTTCAGCCGATATCCTCTTCAAAGGAACCTTTGACAAGTTGCAACTACAACAGAGCGATCTAAAACCAGTAGATGCCCCACTAGTAGGGTTCAGCGGAGAGGAAGTCAGGCCTATAGGTTGCGTTACAATACCAGTGGAGGCGGGCACGTGGCCAAATATTGTCCGGTTCGAGCAAACATTCTTGGTGGTCACGACTCCATCCCCCTACAACGCAACCGGCCTATTACGCATGTTCTATGCGCAATAGTGTCAACTTACTATCTTGCGAAGAAGTTCCCAACGGATTATGGAGTGGGGGTAGTACGAGGTGACCAGCTCGAGTACCGGAGGTATTATGTGGCTGCCCTCAAAGGAAAGGCAAAATTGGCAGAAGACGTCGAACTGGAGCAACCAGCAAACTACAGTGAGGAGCAAGCTGCCCCGATGGAAGAGATGGTCCACATACCGGTGTCTGAGACCGAACCAACCAGGACTCTCTAGATCGGTGCACTAGTAAGTGAACTGCTTTGAACAAAGCTAGTAAATTTTTTACTTAACAATTTAGTTGTTTTCACTTGGTCCAAGGCAGAAATGCCCGAAATTGACCATAGCGTCATAACTCACAAACTTAATGTGGACCCTTTAGTTAGGCCAGTCAGATAAAGAAAACGCAACCTCGCTCCGAAGCGGTGGAGGGTAGTCGATGAGAAGGTCGGGAAGCTCCTCGGTATAGACTTCATCAGAGAGATCCACTACGCGAACTAGGTCGCAAACCCAGTGCTCATGAAGAAAGCCAATGGCAAGTGGCACATGTGCGTCGACAACACCAACCTGAACAGAGCCTACCCAAAGGATTGCTTCCCCCTACCAAGAATTGACCGCCTGGTAGACACGACCTCAGGGCATGAATTGCTGAGTTTCATGGATGCCTACTCTGGCTACAATCAAATTAGGATGGACACAGCTAACCAAGACAAAACTATTTTTGTAACCAAACTTGGGCCATACTGTTATAGAGTTATGCTCTTTGGTTTGAAAAACGCTGAAGCAACTTTCCAGCGACTTGTAAACAAAATTTTTTAACCTTTGATTGGCAATAAAGTGGAGTGGAGTGTTATGTTGACGACATGGTCGTGAAGACCTAGTTTTCTAGATCTTTAATTAACAATTTAGATGTTGTTTTTCAAATTTTAAGAAAATACAATATGAAGTTAAATCCAAATAAATGTGTATTCGGCATCACGTCGGGCAAGTTCCTCGGTTATATAGTAAACCAACGTGGTATCGAAGCAAAACCCGGATAAAATCAAGGTTATCTTAGAGATGCGACCACCCCAAAAAATCAAGGAGGTGCAACGATTAACTGGCCGAATAGCTGCCTTAAACCGGTTTATGTCTAAATCGGCAGGTCGGTGCCTCCCCATTTTTAAGGCAATTAAAAAGATTGAGACTTTCAAATGGACTGAAGAGTGCCAACTCGCGTTTGACGAGTTGAAAAGGTACCTAAGTACAGCCCCAGTTTTAACCTGACCTAAGGAAGGAGATTGTTGAACCTGTACCTCTCCGCGAGTGACGAGGTAGTCAGCTCGGTACTAATCAGAGAGGTAGACCAGGTTCAACGACCCGTCTACTATGTAAGTAAAGTACTGCAAGATGTAGAAACCAGATACCCCGACATCGAGAAGCTGGCATATGCGTTAGTGGTAGCAGCTTGAAAATTACACCCATACTTCCAAGCCCAAACCATCGTCGTCCTTATGGATAGACCTCTAAGGCACATCCTACTTAAGCCCGAGGTGTTTGAAATATTGACGAAATGGTCCATCGAGCTTAGCGAATATGACATCCGGTTCGAGCCACGACCAACAATCAAAGCCCACGTCTTGGCGGACTTCGTAGCAGAATGCATGTTCAGCACACCGGCCCTTGAACTGACTGAGCCCGCTCGCACGACGGAAGTGTCAACCAGTGTGGTGTCGGTCCCGGTTAGAGCAGTACCAACCTGGGACGAGGAGCCCTAGATCCTCCATGTTGACGTTTTTTCCAACCAGCGAGGAAGCGGTGCGGGATTGATACTGTACGGCCCAAGCGAGGTGAAGCTGGAGTATGCTCTCCGATTCGGATTCAAGGCATCGAACAACGAGGCGGAGTATGAGGCACTAATTGCCGGACTCAACTTAACAAAGGAAATGGGAACGAAGCACCTCATTGTCTGTAGTGACTCTCAACTGGTGGTTAATCAACTCAATGGTGACTATGAATCTCGTAACTTGACTATGGAAGCCTACTTAACCAAAGTCAGAGAGATTCTACCAGGCTTTAGTTCTTGCTTCATCAGGAAAATCCTGAGGTCCGAGAACGCTGAGGCCGATGCTTTATCATGACTAGCAAGCACGAGTGACAACACTATGCGGACTGTGTACATAGAGGACCTACCTCGACCCAACATTCTTGGGGGGGCAGAAGAGGTCGCTCCTGTGTTGCAAGCGGAACCGAGCTGGATTGACCTGCTTGTTGATTATCTGCTCCACGGGACTCTACCTGTAGAACACAATGCAGCTTAGAGGGTAGAGCGTCAATCGGCCTGATACGTCCTCATAGATGGACGGTTGTACAGGAGATCCTTCACACTTCCCTACCTACATTGCTTGCAACCCTCAAAAGTTGAGCTCGTACTTCACGATATCCATGAAGGTTTATGCGGACACTTGGGGGGTAGAGCCCTCGCCCAAAAGGCATTAAGGCAGAGCTACTATTGGCCCACAATGAAGGCAGATGCATTCGATCTCATCAACAAATGCGATAGATGTCAAAGGCATGCCAGCATCCACCATCAGCCCACTGCCGATTTGAAGTATCTTACAAGCCCGTGGCCCTTCGCGTAGTGGGGAATTGACATCGTCGGTCCTTTTCCACCGGCAACTGGGTAGAGCAAATTCTTGGTTGTGATAGTAGACTACTTCATGAAGTGGGTGGAAACTGAACTGTTAGTAAGCATTACAGCTCAAAACATGCAAAATTTCTTTTGGAAAAATATCGTGTACCATTTTGGACTACCCAAACTCTTGATTTTGGATAACAGGAAGCAATTTGAAGACATCAAATTTCAGAACTGGTGCGCCAAGATGGGAATTCAGCAAAACTTCATTTCGGTAGCATATCCACAAGAAAACGGGCAGGCTGAAGTGAAGAACAGGGCTATCCTCCGCAGATTGAAAACATGCATTGCGCGAGCTAAAGGGTTGTGGGTGGATGAGTTGCCCAGTGTTCTTTGAGCCTACTGGACTACCATCAAGACCGCAATGAGTAAGACCCCCTTTAACCTCATATATGGTACAGAGGCGGAGATCCCACTAGAGATCGAAGTACCCTCATTACGGCTTGAGGCTTATGATGAGGAAGCAAACGATGATGAGCTCCATACCAACCTAGACCTGGTAAAGGAGGTACGAGACCTGGCCTACATTCGGACTGCGGCGTACTGGTGTATCTAGAAGCACGTTGTTAAACACTCCGGAACACTAGTTTAAACATTTATAATTTTTATTGTTTCTCAAACAACTATTGACATAGTAAATGGGTGAGAATGGGTCGTATCCACAGAGAAGCAAGTGAAAAATTAATATATACTTAGATCCGGACAAGAGAATGCAATCGGGAATGGCAGAAAATACGAAAATAAAATCTATTATTGTTGAAATTAAATGTTTCAAATTTAAACAAGACAATAAATAAAAATCAAAATTTAATAAAGTATGGGAATCAACAAAGGAAATAAAAGAAATAAAAAAATGATCCAAAATCCGCATCCGGTGGCGGTAGCTGCAGATCGGCCAGACAGCTTGCAGAAACCCCTCCTAACAAGAACCTGGCATTTGTCCTTTCTACAACCCTCAAACCCCTCGAGACAACTTAGCCTTAAACCGGATGAATTCAGATCTACAAAACAGAGAAATGAACAATAATTAAATCTAAAATATTGCAGAAATAAAAATTACAGAAAAGAAAAGAATGGTTGATCAGATCGAGTGGCGATAGTTGGAAAATGGTTGAGCAGCTTGCAAGAACCCCTCTTGACAAGATCTGGGCGTCCTCCCCTTCTACAACCCTTGAACTCCTCAAGAAACCTTAGCCTTGTTAACTGGGTGAATTGATCAACCCCTTCTCCAGGGCCCCTAGGGTCTTTTTTATAGAGAATGGTGGATATAATTGGAATTAGTGAGAAAGACGGGGGTGGAAGTTGGGTTTTAGCAAAAATATTACCCCTGAATTGATGCCCTTAAGGCATCAAAATGCAGAGTTATCACACCCCCTAACTTAAACATTGCTAGTCCCTTAGCAATGCAACCTTAAAATTACACTAATCATAGAGATCTTTCCCATCTCAAGATCCTCCCTGATAGAATTAGTCAAGCATCCTGATTCCAGCCTTCTCAAACTCTGTATGGATTGGTATTGGGCTTAAGGGGTAAAATCATCTTTCTTTGAATATTACAGAAACTTGGCTTAAAAATTTTATTTACCCTTCCATTTGCAGACTGTCTTGATAATTTGAGATTGATTTTAAAATTAGACATATATTCTTCTTATCAATTTTTGGCAGTGGATTTTTACCCCTGAACTTGATTTGCACACTTATTTCTATTGTTACCTTCCACCGTTTGACGCGAATCTCGACACTTGCCTTAGGTGAAGAGACTCGATTACTAAGTGTTAAGTGTCTTTGGCATTTCCTTTTTCGTTTGACGCGAATCTCGACACTTAACTTAGGTGAAGAGACCTGGTTACTAAGTCTAGGGTATCCATTGACCTTTTATTCTCTCTCTCTCTCTCTTTTTTTTTTTGCAACATTGTTCAGGGTAGTCCACTGTCTCTTAACAATTTGAAGAATTTTGTCTAATTTCTCAATCTTTCTCTTCCTATCTTGATAGGGACAAACTTGGGAGTATTTTTCAATTTTCAAACGGTTTCGACAATATTCAAACAAGACCAATTTTGACTCCTATCACCTGCTACCAATTTCTACAGAATTCAATATTCTTTTATCAGTTTCCTTAACTTTTTCTATTTGGGAATCTCTTTTAATGGAAAATTTCAAAAATTTCAGTGAAATTTTAATTCTCCATCTTTAAAGGCTTAGCTTCACAATTTTTTTTTATTTTTCTCTCTCTTTCCTCACCCTCCAACTTAAATGTCATTGTCCCTAATGGCATGACTAGAATGATGCAAAGAAGATTTGGTCCAAAGGGAACAACGAGTAGGGTTTTCCTGAGGGGTTCAAGGTATGCCACCTGGTCTTGAATCAAGAAAATAGAAAAAACTCTAATCCTAAAATTAACTGAAAAAAAAAAATTACGATGGGATGCCTCCCAACCAACGTTAAGTTTAACGTCTTTAGTCGGACACATTCACGCACTGTTCCCATCTATACTCCCCAACTCACTTTCATCTTCCGATAGATAGGGTTTAGATTGGGCTAACCACGAGGTAGGCAGGGCCTCTAAAAGATCATCAACTATATCCACCTTGCACTCATCTTCCCCTGGGTTTGGATACTTAGAGGCACAAAAAATGTTTAACTGGACTTTCTACTCCCCTAATGAAATGTCCATTTTTCCCGATTTATAGTTGAAATTTGTATTGACCATTGCTAAAAATGGAAATCTTAAGATTATTGGGATGTGGTTCAGTTCCTCGGTTAGGGTCATGTCTAGGATAAAATCCAATGGGAAGTGACAACCCTCTACCCTGACCATGACATCGTCAATAACACTTCGAGGAGTGTTGACTGACCAATCAGTGAGTTGCAGAATTATTGGGGTTGATTTTAACTCGCCGATCCTGAACCTATCATAAATGGATGGAAGCAGATTTATACTGGCCCTAAAATCCACTAGTGCCCAATCGAAGGTGATTCCAGTGATGACACAGCTTATAAGAGGAGCACTAAGGTCTTTTATGTTCCGGGGGAGTTGATTTAGGAAAGCTGCACTAAAATTTGCCAAGAGCATCATTTTTTGTGGGGCCGATTGTGGCTCCATCATTTGAATACATAGCTCTTTTAAGAACTTGGCATAGGCTGGGATATGTTGGATCGCGTCGAGGAGAGGGAAGTTAATATGGACTTCCCAGCTCTCCTCGTTGCGAGTCTCTTTCTTCTTTCGCACCGGCCCGACTGTGAGTGCAGTTGGAAAGGGAACTACGGGTTGGTTCACTAAAGGTTCTTCTTTTGAAGTTTCCTTTCCTTCTTCTTCTCCCCCCAACTTAGGGTCTTTCTGTTCTTTTTCTTCTTCATTAACTCTCTTTTTTTCACATGGGTCCTTTAACATCCTCCCACTCCTTAAGGTTGTAACAGCTTTCGCATTTTCAAGCTGAGGATTCTTAGGAGGTGGTTGAATTTGTTGTGAAGGAAAACCCGATGACTGATTTCTAGGACTCACAACCGGTTGACTTGGTAATTGCCCTACTCCTCTCCTCTTCTTGGCTTCGACTAGCTGTCTTATTCGGCTTTCTAATCTATCAATGGACTGTTGTTGAATTAGGATCAGCTGTTGAAGCTTCATGAATTGGTCATCGACGGTACGGGTTTGAGGAGGTTGTGGATAAGCCTGATACGATTGAACCGGTTGGTTCCTAGGGTACACCTACTGGAATGAACTTTGTACTTGTGTCCTCTGAAAATTTTGGGCCATTGAGTTAGTGGGTGGTATTGTTGTTGGGACTATGTATAGGTTTGACATGGTTGAGATGTTTGAGTCCCAGGATAATCATTGTACTCCCAACGAGTCTGGGCTTCAGACCATTGAGAGTGCATATCTGGCAGGGGGTTTTCTTGGACTTGGGCCCTAAAATTGAAGTTGGGCTGATTTTCCACCCAGGGTTATATGGACTAGAGAATGGGTTAGCATTGGGTTGGAAAAATCTATTGGCTGCATGTACTTGTTTTGGAATAACTGGTAGACATGGGCCCGTCGCAGGGCACTGACTGACATGATGAGCCGGGCTTGCACAAATGGAACATGATGGATAGGATGACAATGTTGGGTATGGACCACTTAGTTGACAACGTGCAAGGACTTCGTCAAGTCTTTGGGCCATACCATTAATCTTGTCCAGTTACCGAGACACGCGGTTCCAATCTATTTGTGGCTCAGGTTGGATGTAATTTCTCATTCCACAAACTCCGGCCATTGAATTCATTTTCTCTTATTTTGTTTTAACCCCCTTCCTCTTCTTCTTTTTTTTTGAAATTTGAAATTTAAAATTTTAATTATAATTTCAAATTTATATTTTGAAATTTAAATTCTGCAATTTAAAGTCAAATTTAAATTTTTAAATTTTTGATTTTATTTTTTTGATTTTTTGATTTTTTATGTTTTTCTATTTGAAATTTGAAATTTAAATTCAAATTTAGATTTTGAAACTTAAATTCAAATATGATTTTTTTTTAAATTTGAAATTTAAATTCAAATTTAGATTTTGAAATTTAAACTCCTAAAATTTAAGTTCAAATTTGAATTTTTTTTAAATTTTTTTATTTTCTCTCCTTTTTATTATTAT
Source organism: Nelumbo nucifera (assembly GCF_000365185.1). Next base: position 1,967,015 of record NW_010729180.1, read on the forward strand.
TATTTTTTTTAAAAGACAAACAAATCAACCACATGACCTAGGGACTAACCTAGGGTTTCCTAAACTAGTGGTTCAACCAATGTGAATCCTTTAAGGTTCACTTGGAATTACACAACTTCCTTTGGTTAGCCAGGTAAGAGGTGGGGATGTGGGAGGCTCCCCGTGCTCTTGCAAGGACCTAATAAAGTAACCACAAAACTAACTCAGGCTTAGCCGTTTAACCTCTTTTCTAACAAGATAATTGTTGTTCTAAAAATTAAACTAAACATAAAATGAACAAAAAGAAAATTATGCAAGAAATAAATAAAATAAAAGAAAAAGAATACAAATCTAAAAAAATAAACCGAAAATAAAATAAAAAAAAAGAAAAAATATGCTAAAAATTTTTTTAGTTATATTTTTTTCGTTTTTTTAATAAAAGAAAAACACAAATCTAAAAATTAATACGAAAATAAAATTAATGAAAGAAAAATACACTACAAAAATAAATAAAATAAAATAAACAAAATTTTTTATTTTTTTTGTTTTTTGTTTTTTATCTAAAATAAAATAAAAAAACGAATCAAAAATTTAAACAAAAAATAAAATAAAATAAACAAAAGAAAATTATTGCTGCAAGAAATAAAATATACAAATTTTTTTTTGTATTTTTTTAAATCTGAAATAAAAGAAAAACACAAACCTAATAAAGCAAAAAAAATTGAACAAGAAATTAAGATAAAGACAAAAAATAGATCTAGAAACAAAACAGAAAAAAAAAATAATACTAAAAAAAATAAATCGGATATAGAAAAAAATTAATTAAAAATTCAAAAATAACTATTCTATAAAAAAAAGTTTGAAAATAAAAATAAGAAAATTAAAAATAAAATGCAACGACTACACCTGAAACGCAATCCAATTTCTCTTTTCTTCTCTTCCGTCCCGTAGTCCCGCAATGCTTCGGTACCCCACCTTTCGCTATTCTGTCTTGCAGAATCAAAGAGAAACAAGAATTAAATTGAGATAACGGATTAAGTAATAAAACAAAAAAGAAAAAATAATGAAACAGATCCAAAAATAAAAAATAAAAAATTTTCTCTGTGCTTCCCCAGCAACGGTGCCAAAAACTTGGTGTGTCCGGAAGCGCATCATTAAACACTTCAGAACACCAGTTTAAACATTTATAATTTTTATCGTTTCTTAAACAACTACTAACGTAGTAAATGGGTGAGAACAAGATGTATCCACAAGGAAGCAAGTGAAAAATTAATATATACTTAGATTCGGACAAGAGAACGCAATCGAGAATGGCAGAAAATATGAAAATAAAATCTATTATTGTTGAAATTAAATGTTTCGAATTTAAACAAGAAAATAAATAAAAAACAAAATTTAATAAAATATGGGAATTAACAAAGGAAATAAAAGAAATAAAAAAAAATGATCTAGAATCCGGATCCGGCGGCGATAGCTGCAAATCGGCCAGACAGCTTGCAGAAACCCTTCCTGACAAGAACATGGCGTCTGTCCTTTCTACAACCCTTGAACCCCTCGAGACACCTTACCCTTGAACTGAACGAATTCAGATCTGCAAAACAGAGAAACGAACAAGAATTAAATCTAAAAGATTGCAGAAATAAAAATAATAGAAAAGAAAAGAATGGTTGATCAGATCTAGTGGCGGTAGTTGTAGAATGGTTGAGTAGCTTGCAGGAGCCCCTCCTGACAAGATCTGGGCATCCTCCCCTTCTACAACCCTTGAACTCCTCAAGAAACGTTAGCCTTGTTAAATGGGTGAATTGACCAACCCCTTCTCTAGGGCCCCTAGGGTCCTTTTTATAGATAATGGTGGATATAACTAGAATTAGAGAGAAATAGGGGGGTGGAAGTTGGGTTTTAGCAAAACTATGGGTGCCCTAGGGTTTAGAATGAAGGGTTAGAATGGTTCTAGGGTGATCCTAAGGCTGAGAAGAAAAGGAAAAGGCACCCAATATTATGTAAGGCTAAGATTTAATGGCTAAAGGCTGAATAGTGAAGATTAGAAGTTAAGTGGCTCCAAGGATTAGAATGCTAAAAAGAGAGTGCCCTAGAATGGATAGTGGAGATTAGAAGGGATGGAAGGTGAGGATTTAGCAGTTAGGGGTGGCTAGGGTTTGTTAAGAGTGAAAAGAATGGGTTAAAAGGCGCCCTAGGGTTTGCTAAGGCGTGGGGAGCATGCTAATACATTAGGTGGGGCGCCAAACTGGGTTTAACAGTTAGGAGGCGCCCTCTTACTTTCAGTTTTTCACAAAAACACCCCCTCTCTCAACTGTACTTCACACTAGCTTCTCAAAATCTGCATTTCAGCCATGAAAACTATCCAGTTTTCCCCAAAATTTGCACAGAGACCCTTAGAGGCCACAACATTGCATTTAACTGGTAAAAGGGCACATCTTGACTATTCTAAGGACGAAAATATCCCTGAATTGATGCCCTTAATGCATCAAAATGCAGAGCTATCACGTACAAGCAAAGAGTAGCTCGGTACTATAACACCCGGGTCAAGAAGCGGCAGTTTCGTGTCGGCGATCTAGTCCTCTAGAAAGTTATGGTACCTGAGCCCGGCGTGGGTAAGCTCGAACCGAACTGGGAAGGTCCGTACCATATAAGACGGGTGTATGGGGAAGGCACGTATGAGCTCGAGACTTTGGAAGGGAAGCAGGTACCTCGAGCATGGAACATCGACAACCTAAGAAGGTATACGTATGAATCCACAACTCCAAGTATATATTACTCCATGGGACCACCGAACTGGTCAAAAACACGACGAGCTGGAGAGAGGACTATGAGTCACTTTCAGAAACCTAAGGGCTATGGTGTTGAGCTGACAAGAGACCTCGGCATGATAGAAGTCCTAGTCGCCTCCTCGACATAGGCAGCTTAAGACTCGGTTGCCTCTTCGGTACGGGCTCATTAAAACCCAGTCGCTTTGGCATGGGCAAGGCGAAGTAACCCAAGCATAGACAGGTTGGGCATGTACCCTATAGTGTCTGTTCACCCTGGCGTACAATGACAATCAAATTATTCCTATTTGTATCGAGCTTGCTAGCTCGGGAGTAATCTACACTTAGAAACATTTATGTTCCTATTTGGTTTATCTGACCAGCTCGCCAGCTCGAGAGTAATCTATACTTAGAAAATTTTTTGCACACAAAGAGTTTTGCAAAATACTTGTATTCAATTAATAAAGAACATCAAGTACATAGTAAAAAAAGGAAAGAGAGAAAGATTACAACTATTTAGTCAAGCTCAGAGGCTCGGAACATCAAGCAGATCTGTCTCCATACAGTCCTCGGCGGCATCAGCCTCCTCTCCTTCGTCATCGAGTAGGTCGTCGTCACTCTCCGCCTCGAAGTCCAAATCCTTGGCGGCTTCAACGGCCATCTCCTTGGTGATCTTGGACGTGGTGATGGCAGTGAGGTCGCAGAGGGGAAATTCACGCCGGGTCAACCACCTATTGAGCTTAAACCCCTTGCGGTAGCCCGCTGTCCCAGCCTCGACCAATCTTTCTCGAAGCTCCACTGAAGACTTATACTCCTCGATTTCCTTGACCTTGGCCTCCTCCATCGCCTGAAGCAGGATTTCAATCCGTTCCTTCACATGAGCCTCAAGGTTCTCGATCTCCCTCTTCAGTGCCACCTCATGCTCCTTGAGCTCCTTCTTCTCCGTCATCAACAAAGTTAGCAACTCCTTCTTAGCTCGTGCATCATTTTTTAGTTGGCTTATCTCGTTGCAAGCTAAGTTGAGTTTGGAGTGGGCACTTCGAGAAGACTCCTCGGCTTCGAGAGCTCGCCTTAAGTTCACCTCGGACTAGTAGGCCAAGGCATGGATAGAGGAGTTCACCTGCCAAAAGAAGAAAACAAGCATCAGTATGCAGAAAAATCTAAGTATAAGGCAACTTGAAGGCTAAGTTTGAGTACATACCACCATACAATGCGTAGCCGCTCGGAGCCCGAGCTGAGCAACCGGCAAGTCAGCCCAATGAGTGACTTCCTCGGCAAACACCATGTCCTTGCTCTTGATAAGGCCAAACTTCAAAGTCAAAATGCTCCAGACCGAAGTATTGCTGCCCGAAGAGGTGGCGGTCGTTGGAACATGCTCTGAAGACATGGTCTCCTCGGGTACGCGGGGTGGAATGGCCTTGCTTGGGTCCTCCTCAACCAAATCAATTACGGGAGGCTCTTCGGCGACGGGTGGGTGTTTGGAAACAGAGGCGGCGACCTCGGTGGTGGTAGTCTCAGTATGGAGGCGAGCCTTCTTGGAGGCCCTCTTCTTCTTCTTCCCCTTTTGCATGCTCCCGAAGAGCTCATCAACAGGGATGTCATCCATGGAAACTGTGGCAAGTAACAAACTAAGTCAAATACAACACCGAAGTAAAACAGACAGAAAAAAGTACAACAAGTAGCGACCTACCAGGAGGACTTAGGCCGGCTTGCACGAGTTTTTCCTCGATCATGAAGTTTTCGAACTTCGGGCCGAGCTGCACCCAAGATCAGACCTCCTCCCTTGTCTTCGGGTCCAGTCTGACGCCGGTGTCCTGGACGGCTGCCCTCTAGTGAGTTGGGAAAGGCCACCCATTGGTGTTGCGGACCACGAAGTAGCGCCTCTTCCAGGCCGGGACCTTGTTAGGGAGCTCATACAACAACTTGTACCCGGGGCGAGGAGACAAGTAGTAAATTCGCCTGTGCTCGGGTAGAACACAGGACGAGTTCTTTTTGATGGAAAGGATCGAAGAGAAGATGTCGAGGTCTAGGGGACAGTTGTAATCGTGGAAAAGGGAAACAGTACCTACGATGTTACGGATGGAGTTCAGGTGTAGCTGGTCTATGGCAATGTCAAAGAATTTAACGACTTCAACTATAAAAGGGTGGAATAGAAGATGCAGACTGGCTACAAGCTGCTCCTCGAAGACCACGATCTCGTTATGACCATGATCCCAAGGAAAGTTGCCTAAGGGGATGCTATATATGAAGTCATTGGGGAGTCAGTACCGAGCTACTAAGGATAGGAGCCTATCCGCTGTCATTATTGACGGGCCAAAGCTGTCCGGCAGACAACCTCGGTGTGAAGTGGAGGCCAATTTTCCAGAAGCCTCTCACTCTCGCCGAGGTGAGTCTACCTTAGACAGATTGGGGTCCACATCCTGTGCCGAAGTGCCCACCTCGGTAGGATGAGGCTCTGCGGTCTATGCCGAGGTGCCCACCTTAGCCCCAGCGGACTCGCTGCTCCCATCTAGAAGACTACCTAAGCTAAGGCTAGACATGCTAACAGAAAGAACAATAGAATCAAAAAGCAAAGGGAGATGGACTCACCAAAAGAAGACCGAAGAAAATGACACAACCTCGGACCCAGAAATAGTTGACACCGAACTAGGATACTTGAACACGACCTCAAGGATTTTGGATTCGTAGATTTGTGGCGAAGAAAATGGGCCCTTTGGCCCTTATTTATAATCAGTATATCAAGGAATCAACGGTCAAGATCAATACGATCCAACGGCTCCTAGGAAAACCGGTTGCACGCCTCCCGAGATTGAAATCAGTTTAGCGCGCGTTTTGACATCCACGGAGACTATAATCGACTTGACGTCCACACGTACCTGATACGCGATCTGGGTTACTTCCTAGTTGAGCAAAACGGTCGAACAGGTCCGACCAATGATCTGCCCTCCACATCACCTAGACTTCATGCCAAATCCACCTAGGCTCGTCATGAACTCCCCACACCGGGTCAGGACCCCTGGCACGAGGAGTGGAGGGCAATTGATGAGGGGTAATTTGGCACGACCTAGTAAGTAAAGGTCATCTGGATGCGATCTTCCCGTAGAATGACAACTCAGCAAGGGGAGCTTAGTCAGCAGTTTACAGAGTTTGGATGTTCCGTCACCTCGGCATAACGCCACCTCAACATAAGGTCACCTCGCCATAATGCCACTTCGGCATAACACCACCTTGGCACAAAGTCACCTTGGCATAAGGACAACTCGGCATAGAGTCACCTCGGTACCTAATCAAGTTCGGGGCACAGGAACTGAAGTGACATGTAATCAATTCCAGAAGCTTCCCAGCAGACTCCGAATATCACGAGATCATTCCGCGTAACGATAGGCCTTATCCTCTCCCCGCCCGGATCGGGCGGCGACAATAAACATCATTGACTAATACATTACTCCCCGACTAAAGCGGAAACGGATCTCATTCACTTAGGCCGCAGATCCCGAAATCGTTTCGGGAGATCCATGATAGCTCAGCTATATAAGGGCATCAATCCCTCCAGGGTCCAGGTACGCGTGATTACTTACATTCAAGCTCTCTAGCACTCAAACATTAGCTCGCAACTACAACAAGAATACTGACTTAAGCATCGGAGTGACCTCCCCGGGTCATCCACCCCGGTCACTCTGATCCCTGTTTTGCAGTTTCATCCAGCTCACCATGCGAGTACGCCCAGGCAATCCTCCAGCTAGGAGCTCCCAGATCGCGCATCATCACTCTCTACAACCTTTTTTAATTTTTTTCGAATGTTTTGTAAAATTTAATCAACACGTGAAATCAAGAATGTTTTCTCTCTTCTTTTTCTTCATTGTTTTTTAAAATCTTTTTACCATATGATTACAAGTGTAAAACGGGTCGTGTTGGGCTGGCATGGCACGGCCTACGCAAAGTGCAGGCTGGGTCATGCCTCCTTCTCCTAGGACATTTTGGGGGTTCAACCCGACACGGTCCATGATGAGTCCATGTCGGGCCAGGCCAGACTGGTCTATGGGCCAAGCCATAGATTGGGACAAAATTATTTATTTAAAAAAAATTGAAAAAAAAATTACAATTTTAATTTTCTATAAATTTTGATATATACAATTATTTGTATACACAGTAATTAAATAAAATAGTCTAATAAAATTAAAAATTATTTATTTTATTAATATATATTATATATTATATATAAATATAATATACATTATATATGGATCGTGCCAACCTAACCCGCTGACCTAAAATCCCAAACCCAGCATAGCCCATAGGCCAAAACAAACGTACCGGGCCACAGGCGGTATGCCCGATTTACACCTTTACATATGACTAATCACTAAAATCCAGTTGTCTCCTAACTTGACTTTATCTATCTATTTATATATACTTTGAAACTAATTACCTTTGTTAAAATGAAAATATACATGTAGATAGCATGGATGCATGTACACTCTTTTAATATATAAATATGATGAAAGTTTTGTTTTCTTTGAAAAGAAAAACTACCCTCTTATTTTCGGTTTTAAATTTACTATTTAGTTCTAATAAACATGCATGTGCGATACTACATAATCCTTGTTTCATCTCGTGAAAGAAAATATAGGTAAAACGTAGATGATGATGTACATTGTCTCACAATCAATTGAGAGTTGTGGCTTCAATATTAATAAATAATAATTAGTCCTGTTCAGTCAATTTCTAAAATAGGTCATATTCTAATATTCTACGTCCAATTTAGAATACGTTTTCCTATTTATTACATTTATTTTTGTTTAATATAATTAATATATAATATTAGAGATGTATTTTAATTTATATTAATAAAAATATTTTCTTTCTATCGTACTTATTTTTACTTAATAGATATAAACTATTAAGGAAGTGCGCAAAGTTTTCTATAAAATTTCTGTATTTTATTTATTTTTAAATTTTATCATTGACAAGTTGACCTATTTGGCTTAAATGGTCGAACCATTTAACCAAAAACATTAATACCATAGATGGTGATGGTAGAAAGAGGTTAAAATTAAAAACAGGTGACGAAAAGAGGCTAATTCTAAAGCAAATAGCAATTTTAAATAAATCATTGGTGCAACAATTATTCTAGTTGGGGCCCATTGATTATTGATTATGAAAACACATAACAGATGACAAGTTAAAAGGACCTTCAGACCCATCTACATCTCTTGTGTCCTCAAACCTAACCTAATGAGGTACACGTCCATCGACTATTAGACATTCTCACGTACATATATGCACCAACCATTCCACATTTGAAAGGGTTCTTATTGGATATTCCGTGTTCTTTGCTCATTTAGCATTCAATGATGAAAATTTAAGATCTAAATTTACTGTCGTGTAAAAATTTTTGAACCAGTGAAATGAGTAGGGCTGAAATCGGCCCTAGGGCATTATGAAAAACAAGTTCATTGGATTATATGAAATATTTCCAACAAGGCAATAATCAATATTGCAAAATCAAAAGAAAAAAAAGGGAAATTGTCTAAAATTCACCATGAATTTTCCGCATTTCTCTTAAATTCACCACAACTTTTCAAAATGTCTAAAACTCACCATGTCACTAAGTTGACGTTAAACAGACTAACGGGTGTTAATATATTACTATTTAAACCTTTATAGATAAATATAAAATATATACATATATATTTTAATATTTAGACATGAAAAAAAGGAAAAGGTTCAAAAGATATTTTCAAATATAAAATACAAAAACATAGAAATTACAAAAAATATAAAAAAATGCAAACAAAATAAAAAATATTTTCAAATTATAGAAACTATAGAAATTGAAAGACAAAATCAGAAAATAAAAATTGTAGAAAAAACTTCAAAAGTTATAGAAGAACACAGAAATCGCAATAAATAACAAAAAATACAGGAAAATTTATAGATTGTAGAAAATAGAAAAATGTAAAAAACAGAAATTATAAAAAACATTGAAAATTATAACAAAACACTAAAAATGAAAAAAAAAATTGAAAACTGAAGAAGACAAAAAACTCGAATAATATAAAGATTGGATAATGGTGCACCATTTTCCTCTAACTCGCTGTTTGAGGGTTGGTCATGAAAATTGTTATTTATGCTGACATGGGCACCTCTATTAAGATGCATTACCGGTGCACTAACGGAATGTGAGTTTTGGAAAATAAAAACTTACTGACATGGTGAGTTTTAGACATTTTGAAAACTTGTAGTGAATTTAAGAGAAATGCTGAAAACTCATGGTGAATTTTAGAGGGGAAAAACTCTATGTAACTAATTAGCATTGTAATTTTGAAGGTATTAATGAAACTTCTCCTTTTGATTATATTTTTTTGAGAAAAACATGTAGGCAGAATTTCATTAGCTCGATGAAATATCCATTGTATTATATAAGAAATGGGGAATAATTGACCAATTAAAAGGTATAGACAGAGATAAACCCGGAGAAATTATTATTATATATAAGAATTTATTTATGTTATATAAAAGTTAAATCAAAATATGGGAAATTTGTTTTGATAAAGCCAAAAAAAAAAGTTAATCCAAATACAACTTATGATATATGATTACTGCTTCCGTGCACAACGTTCATAGTACGTTGTTCTTTTACCAGTGATAATAATAAATTAGCTAGGTACACTTCTGGTAAAGGATGTCTGAAGGTTTCTGCTTTCATTTGCATTTAAATTAAATTTGTCACATCAGCAAAGAAATATTGAAACACGTTTTTTCAATTGTGATTTTGTTTTCAAAATCAAAAAAGAAGAAAGAAAAAAAAAAACTGGTTTTATCTCTAAAACCAATTTACATCTTTTTAAAACCATCAAAATGATGGATGTATTAAAAATTTAAAATATGTTGTTTAAAGCAGAAATTCAAAATCATATTTTTCTGTATTTGTTTCGAGAACCAACTGACGGTAGGTTCCTTTTTGTTGGCTAGCTGTGGTAATTGTAAATCCATTTCTGCTGACTATTCAGAATTGCTAGCTATCTTAAATTGTGTTATTTCTGAAAAAAAAAAAAAAAAATTGGGCTTATCTCATCTATATGCATTGAAGGTGACTCAGTGGGCCTAATTTCAGTACTAAATCAGAGATCTTTTGACTGTTCTCCTCTGGTTTGGCATCTTTTATAAGACCTGTATTCCTTGCTGGATTTTGATGTCTCTTTTAAGCATTGCAGTAGATCTAAAAATGGTGCTGCGCATGAACTAGCTCAGAAAGGAAGGTCAGGTTGCATTTCAGCTTGGAGAAGACCCCAATTTGGTTAGTTCCTCTGTTGAAAGATGATGGAGCGATTTCAAGCCCAGATAGTTGGGAACCACCTTAATTGGAGTCTGATCTGTATGTATTTGATTGTGTTTCTTTCTTTCCTGTTGTTTGTTGCTGTGTTTGTTTCTTTACCCAAAAAAAAAAAGAAAGATTTGTGACTGCAACTCACAAAATGAAAAACAATTCACATTTGAAGAACACCCTCATTAGTTAATAGTTAAATGATCATGTAAATGAATTCACCTTCGGACTGAAATCATACTTGCCGAAATCAAGACACATTTGTATTCATATTCTTCACAGAATAGAGGGGAAGGGAAGTAATGGATGTCCTACACAGTTCCTGGTTTCTTAATTAAGAGCAAAGTATCATCAAGATCAACGTATTAATGGTTCCTCATTACAAGATTGAAATGCCAATGAAGATAAGAGGAGAACTACAACTTAATTTCTATGGAGTTGAAGCAGCTGGGTTGTCATAATGCATCTGCCATCCAGTAGGGGACCAGGAAAGTTGATTTTCCTGGGTTATTGGGTAAGTGATATATATCCATCTCTTAGGTGGGTAAATAACTTTCCCACCTATGGAAAAAATTGCCAACACTTGAATGGGACAAAAATGTCCCTTCTAATAATGGATTTTTATGGTTAGAATGGTCATTACATTATTTATCTAGGAAATAAAAGAACTTTGGTAAATGTACTTACCCAAATAAGTGTTTCATAGGAAAAACTTACCCAAGTTGTTACATTTACCCTAGTAAATAACTTATCGAAAAATGAACGAGGCCTAATAGATAGGGGTGTCAATTGGACTAGATTTGTTCTAATCTGGTCCAGTCCAATGTGAGAGTCCATTACAAATGGACCTAGTCCAATCCAATCCAATGAATATTTTGGACCGGTCCAGAGACTGTCCAATCTGTTCAAATTCCTGTTAATTTAGATTTGTTTCAACTAAAACCTGGTCCATTGACACCTATGTTCTTATCTTCCATCAATAGATCAAATATTGGTTCAATCTAATATAAATTCTGTTAGACAGTTTTTGTATGCCTTAGCTTCAATCAGAATAATGTACATTATGAGTTTATTGTAAATGAATAAAGTACATATTTGATTCATGTTCCTTTGGTGTGTTTCTGTGTAATACCCTTAAACTGGACACTTAATGATACTCGTGTTAGTTTAGAATGTTCACAGCCAGTGGGTCGGTCTGGGGAGACCTATCCTGATAAAGCTGACACTGATGTGCCACCAAGTCGGTTGGGGTGGCCTGTCTCAGCCGCCAGGGTAAGACCCAAGGCACATGCAATGTAGGATTAATTGAACCTTTGAACCAGACCAGATTTCCAGTATTGCCCTGGACCTTGGAGATTGATGGGCAAAACTGGAAAGTTACACCCGACCCCTAGACTCGATTATGATACTACACTAGGTGTCGGATTGGGCTGTCTTTGATRTACCAATCAGTGAGATCCTTAGCRRGGGTCAAAACCTGGGTATGTTGGGACAATCYGAGAATTCATCTGAGTGGGTGATCATAGTGAMAGGATCAGCCCCTTTGTCGGACAAAGGTAATGATTGGGGATGCACTCTCACTGATGGAAACCAAGACTGTCGGCAGCCGATTTCGATCGTTGAGATTTTTTTTGCAAAATATATTTTATATGAGATATGAAAGTATATATATATTACGGTTTCCAAAATATTTGCAAGAAGGTTTTAATTCCCGGGATCCATATAAGCAGAGAGTGCAACATTGTTCCTTGCAGCCAAAGGAGAGGTCATCTCTTGTCGGGCAGTGTTTGATCATTATGGGCTAAGAGGTTGAGTGTAAGACCATAGAGGGTAATACCTGATGGGCTAATCTTGCATCCACCCACAGTCCCTAGGTGTTACAAGGTGGCTTGGCCCAGGGACCACTTAGGGTAAGTGTTGGGCCCATAGAGCCCATGTGATGGGTTTCAGGGGGTGCATTGTCCATAACAGTGTATTCGGCCAGGCCTTGTAACAAAGGCTGAGTTGAACCCATGTGGCTGATGTGTAGATCAATGTTTGGGTCCCACGCCATACAAGGAAGCCCAACTGGGCAGCAGTTAGGAAGGCTAAGTGGACACATAACCTTAATGGGCCTAAAGCCCATTTCGAACTGAGCTAATTTAAGTAGTTAAATATGGGGCAAATTTTGGAATGAATTAGCAGATAGGATAGGGTCTTAACCCTATCCACTCAGAGAGTCCAGTTCAGATCTGGAAACCTCCTAATGAGATTAGGAGAATGTTGATTTAATCTGCAGATAAGATAAGGGTTTATCCTTATCACCTAAAGGGATGTCTGATCCAAATAAGATTTGGATCAGCAACTCCTAATGGGATTATGAGTTGATCCTTTAAGGTTACAAAAGAATGAAGGGGCGGCAGCCTTTAGAAGATCACAAGATCATCATATCACTGCAAGTCTTTAGAGTTGAAATCACAGAAGAGGGAATTCAGCATACCTGTGAAAATTCTCTTGCCGCCTCCTTCCTGCGGCCGCCTCACCTACCAGTTCGACCTCCTTTTTCAGTGGGAGAAATCAAGATTCGATATTGATATCAGTTCCTTGTGAAGGGACTGATAGGAAACTGTGCTCACGTGCCATCCTGCTATTTCTTGCGAAGGACTAGGTTTTTGGAGAAGAACACTGTTGATTCTGCTCCATCCTACACTGCACCATCTTCAGTGGGAGCAATCTTTGGATCCTTCCTTGGGCATGAATACCTTCATTGGGAGATGTTATTTATCCGTATCAGGTATAATCCTCTCCTATTGCTTTTGTTCAGATCTGGTTCAGTTTATGGTTCAAGATTGATCCTTGAAAATATGATTTTCTAAATAGGGAATGCGATTTCCAGTTGAAGGGAGAGAAAAATTTTTGAAATTCGCCCACCTAATTCCACAAGTTTTGGGCGTCCATACGATGGATCTCTCATCCCTTCAAATTCATTATGAATGGACCAGGTCCAATCCAATATGTCATATTGGTCTGTTCAATCCGTCCAAATTCAATGTCTTATTGGTCCGCCCAATCCATCCAAATGGATTTCGATTTTAACGGAGTCCAACCCAAAGCCGGTCCATTGACACCCCTACTAATAGAGATATGAATTCGATTCTGCTACTATGAAATTTGGAGAAGAGGGTGGTATTGCACTATTCAAACGGTCCCTATAGCGGATCCGGGTATACCACACCACCAAATAATTAAAAAAAAAAAATCCATATACCCCAGCATCATCCGGCAATTATACAGTTCCCGTACCCAGAAAAAAATAACCTACCATCCACTATTAATAAGAAAGATCAGTTACAAGTTACAACAATGTTACATTGATCGAAGGAAGGACGATTTTCTTATTGATTTTCTTTCCTTTCGATCTCTGCATGTCTCTCTTTCTCCTCTCTTTTTCACAATAACTTTGCCAAAGAAAGATTGGGACTTGTGATCGAGGATTTCGCCATTGTGAAAGTTGGGATTTAATGAAGACGGTGGGCATCACTTTCTCCTTTATTCTCAGCAACGACATGGGACGGAAGAGCAAATCCATGGCTTTAATTTTTTAACGGTCTCTATATATATTATCAAAAGCAGATGTCCTATTAATCAGCTGATGGTTTAAAAGCATACAGAAAAACAAAAACTACGTAAAGTAGACCTCTTTATTCTTACTTGTAAAGGAATAAAGTGAAAAGTATCTTGTGATGGTTGGGGACGTGTTATCCCAATCTTGCGTAGCCCCCTTCGATATGATCTATTAAAAAATGAAAAGTATTACAAGTTATTAATACACATTAGGTTTAGGAGTGTACATTTGGTCAGCTCGGATCAAATTGATGATTTAAATATTGATTATTTCCTTTGGTCATATCCCTCAATCGAATCGAATCGAGGTTTAATTTTTTGACAATATAAATTGGTCCCGTTTTATGCTAGAACTGTTATTTCCCCCAAAACTGTTGATTTGCTCAGTAAATTACTGATCCAGGTATTTGAATCATTCAACGGTTTGGTTGGTTTTTATTTTTTATTTTTTTTGTTAGAATGAACTATTCATTTGGTTCGAACGATTAGATCATTTGACCCGAGAACTGGACCCTGACCGGTTCGTTATTTGATTCGATTTTAAAAACCATGGTAATTACTCTTTTCCTAATCCAACTCAGCAACTCCAGTCTTTTTTTGGGTTTTCCACTTACTAGTTATTTAACTAATAATTACCAAATACTAATTAGTAAAGTAGTGTTTTTATTTATTATTGGTACTAATTAAAATTTCGATTGGGCCCCGAGAGATTTAGAAAAAAGTGTAATATGTAAAATAATAAATAAATTAATAAAATATAATACAATTAATATAAATAATTATTTATATAATATACAATGATATATATAGTACAATAGTTGGATTTTTTGTTTGGTTCAATTAAATTTTGTAGATAAATCAAACTGAAATCGAAAACTGAATTTCTAACACATTAAAAACCGAGCTGAACTAATATCCAAATTAATCAAACCGAATTAGATTATTCGGTTTAGTTTGGTTTTCGGTTTCTGATCCAAATTTGAACACCCCTAACACACCACCTCTTTGCCTTAAAGTTTAATTTAAAATTCTCAAGTGAAAACTGTGAAGTTAAAGGAGCGTTTGGCTGATTGGCTCGGTGTAGACAAGTTACTTTCTTATTCGCATTTACCTGAAGGCTAAAAGTATCAAAAATATGCAGATAGGTTTGAGTAAATAAATTTACTTATAGCTGATAATAAGTAATTTGTGTCATAAGTTACTTTTTGATAAATGATTTATTATAAACATGCGGAGGAATCATATTCCCATGTTTGAGAGTGTTTATTCAAATAAGTATTTATTTTAAACATGGACTACACTAATAAGCATTTGGGAAATAAGCCCCAATAAATGCTTATTCAACAAATCCAAATTTTGAACTTATTTTTAAGACATTATTTATTCAGTAAGGTGGCATTTGATAATATTTTTTAGACGTCTTCAGATGCAATGCTTATTTGATGTTGCATCTAAAATATGATCTGAACAAATTTTTCGGATATGGAATTTTAAGACTCAGGATCATCATTTAACGCATTAAGACGTGTTTTAGATGTGGCCTAAAGTCAAAATACCCCTACCCCATTCGATCTCTCTCTTTCTCTCGTCTTCATACTACTACCATTGCAACTCTGAACAGCGACAGTTCTCTCTCTCTCTCTCTCTCTCTCTCTCTCTCTCTCCTATCTTCCCGCCACCGCCGCTACAAGTTGCAACGGTAGCGGTTCTCTCTCTCAAGAGGGTGAGTAATAATAATAATAATAATAATAATAATAATAATAATAATAATAATAATAATAATAATAATAATAATAATAATAATAATAGTTATTAATTATAAAATATTTTTACTAATTATTAATTATTTTTATTAACTAGTAATTTTTAATTATTTCATTAATTTTTATTTATGTCAATTATTAATTATTTTAATATTTTTATAGTCATTAATTATTTTCTTTTAATTTTAATTGTTTCACTTATTAATTAGTAACTTTTAATTTATTATTTTTATTTGTATTGTTTCAATATTATTTTAAAGTTGAAAATTATTTTTTATGAGATAATGCGAATTGAACTCAATATTTTTAAATAGTATATTCTAGGGATAAAATAGTAAAATCAATGAATTTTAGATAATAAAGGGTTGATCCAAAACAAACTTATAAATATAATAAAGTAGAAAAGCACCAATGCTTCTTTTTTCAGATTTCACAGACAGAAATAATATCTTTTTAACTTTTCATATTTCAGATTTATCAAACACCACTTAAATGTTTATTTCCTTTTTAATCCATCTTGATCCGTTATGTCATTTTAAAAATACTCATATTATCCCTCTTTGAAATAAGTATTTCTTCATTAAATATACTTAATTTATCAAATAAGTACTCCCAAACATGAGGTTAAGCAATCAATTTTTGTAGTTTATTGTTGACTTTATTAATCCAATAAATAGACACGCAAGAGAAGCCAATGAAAGCGCTTTTAGTGCCTTAGTGGGTCACCACTGGGGTCTGGGGTCACGGGAGACAATTTTGGATTCTGGGTCAGAAGGAGAAGGAGGGGAGTGTATTAAACCGTCTAGGCGCACGTTAGCGAATAATAAAATGACTTTCCGACGACCCGAATCCCGAATGGAAAGTTGGACATGGAGTGTAGGATGGGATGGGATCATGGAATCGTGAACGACGAGGACCGTGAGAGAGAGGAAAGGAACCATACCACAAAGGAAATTACTTGGAAACAACCTCCTTACACTCAACATAAAATAGAACAAATTAAACAAAGGGCACGTGCAAGAGAGAGAAAATTTTGGACCGGTCCTCCTCTCAACTCAACTGCATCTGCAAGGCAGGTATCATCCTCTCTACCCGCATCCGCATTAATTAAACAATTATTGTACAATAATGACTAATGAGTAAACCATGTACTTTTTTTCGTGTTCGTCATGGAGTAACGATTAATCATTTTATTGAGGGGTAAATTGCAAATTATTATCCTATACCAGACTACCAGTGTTTCTAAAATTGGACTGGATCGGATGGTCGGACCGAAAAATGGGAGTCAAAATTGCTTTTTAGTCAAAAATCATTGATTTGGTCAGTCAATCGCTGATCTTCGTGGTTAAACGATCGACTTGAGCAATGGTTTTTTGTTATTTTTTGTTTTTTATTTCAAATTTTTTTCAAAGCAGGTCATTTGTTTGGACCGAATAGCCAAATTATTTGACCCGGGAACTGAATCCAGAATGATTTTTTGCCCGATTCAGTTTTAAAAACCTTGTCCTATACTTTTAGATAGTGGCAATTATCCTCTAAACTTTCATTTGCAACAAAGATCCTTTTATTCTTAAATTTGGATAAAACCCTTTTCTTGACGGTTAATTTTGAAGAAGATTTTCATGTCGCTGTTTAAGTATTTCTAAATCCCTAAATTACCTTTTTCTCGAACAATATTTTTAAATTCCCCCAAATTTTTATAGATTTTTTTTTTTTTTTGTTTTCTATTGCACTTTGAACATAGAAAGAAATTTAACAAAAATTCCCTTCCCTTCAACTTCAACAGGTTTTTTCGAAGAGAAACAGTGAATTATCTTGCCTATTTTGGTCATTTTCAAATTATGTCCTCTTGCGCATATGATTCTTGAGTAGGTATTTTGATAAATTAACTTCTTCGGCCACTCAACCTTAAGGTAGATGGTCAATTGAGGGGTGGGTTGCAGGCTTATATTTGGTAATTTCAACAGAAAGACAGATTCGGATGTGTTAGAGGGGTTATTAGTGTAATGTTGCGATATTCAAAGTTTCAAACGCCCCCGATGGGGGGATTCACTCGGACCGTCGGACGTATCTAATATCTACCATCAAAAATACCAAAAAAAAAAGAAAAGGGTAATTAAGGGATGGATGGACTTTGTTGTAAATATAACTAGGGATCCGTGCAATGCACGGGAAAATCTAAAAGATTTAATAATTTTATTTTTTATTTAATATTGATTTATAAAAATAATTATTGTTAATTGAATATGAACAAATATTTTTTAATAAATTTAGTTTTATTAATATTTTATAGTATTTTTAATAATTTTTATTATTTTTAAATGAAATTTAGATTAACTTTAAATAAATAAAAATAATTATAAAAGCAAAAATTTTTATTAATTCCATTAATAATTAACAATTATATAGGAATGACAACGGGGTGGGTTCAAGGCAGGGCATCCCATCCCTTTCCCTATCCCATAGTCAAGACACTCTACCCCATCCCCGCCTCATCCCTAGTGTCCGGGTTGACAGTTCGACCGTCCAAGTCAGCAGTTTGCTAACCAAATAAACGGTTTTTGGACAAAAAGCATTTTTGAGGTGAAACTTTGTCCGTTTCCCAATTTTTCCGGTCTAACCATCTAGTTTGATCCAGTTTTGAAAACACTATCCCCGTCAACCCAATATTCAATTTGATGATAGAAATGATCAAAAGGATATATTGAGTACCAACCACATGGTAAATTTCTAAAAGTACATTAAATTGTCTTTAATATTCAAAAATATAATTTTATGAAAATTTTGAAAAATTTATTGTACTTGTGTAATTTTGAAAATTTATTCAAATTTATTTATTTATTTATTAAATAATTTATTTTCTTTTTAAATGGTTACTTACAAAATTATACTAATTTATCTTATAATTTTTAATATAAACTAACCAATAATTTCCTTTTTCCAATACTATACTAATTTATCTTAATGATTTGTGTAATTATTTGTTCAAATTATAGTTTTCCATTTCCCATAGTCATTTATCTTTAATAATTTTCAATAATTTGCAATGAAAATTACATAATTTTTCAATGGTTTTCCAAAATCTATCAAATGTAATAAATTTTCATAAAATTTCAAAAATATTCTAATAATTTTCAAAGCTATTTATTAATTAATATGAATATTTTAAATGAGGGAAAGTGGATATAGATTGGGGGGATGCATTTTAGGAATTGATTAAGGAGCGGGGCAACATGATACTTTCCTATTGGTTTAAATGAGATACCTTGGAAGAGAGGTTATACGAATATTTTTAGGAAGTTGGGTGACATTGCTTAATGGGAGTGGTGGGAAGGGGATAATGGAGTAGGGAGAGGCATGGTGACGGGGACCCGTACGATGCATGGGCTTTGTTAAGCGAAAGTTAAACAATAGAAATACATAAGAATATATAATTGTTTTATATTTTAATTTTTTAATAAACAATCCGACCAAACTCAACCTGAGCTAGTCGGTTTTCTAGTATTTTAGATTGGCTTTGGTTTAATAAATATATATTAATATTTTATATTTTAAATTTAATTTTTTAATATGGGAAAGTAGGAAAATTCCCATATTTCTTAATCTACTAAAATATTTTATATCATAGATTTAATTTTTGTAATTTATTTTTTAATAATATCATTGTAATTTATGAAATTTAAAGTTAATTTTTAAGTCTAAATCTTTTGAACAAACAAACTAAACCAAAAATAAACCCAAATCGATACAACCCGAGTTGGTGGGTTTTCACTAATGGTCAAGGTTTCAATTGACAAACTATGGACTTGACCAGAGTGATTTGGTTGGTGAAACAACTTGCAACTAAACTAAACCAATCAACGTTTTTAATTTCAACTAAATTCATAGTCTAGTATCTAATAAATAACGATAGTTTAATATTCAATAATTATTGAAAATTTATAGCAAACGTACACAAACATTGAAAATAAGTTTATAATGAAAATATAATAGATATATAATAAAAATACACTAATTACAAAAATATAATAAATACTGAAAATATACTAAATTAGTCAATAAATAGTGTAATCTTAAATAATAGTTTAATCTCTAATAATTACTAATCAATAAGTTATAAAAAATATATAATTACTAAAAATAAATTTATAACAAAAATACAATAAATACGATAAATTAAATTTCAAAAGTTAAATAATAGTTGTTTAATATCCAATAATTATTGATAAATTTCTATTAAATAACAAAATAAAAATAGATCTATAAATAATTATTGAAAGCATATTTATAAAAAACAATAAATAATTACTDAAAATAAAATAAAYATTAATTATASTATATATAAATATATAATGAATATACACTATTATTGTAAAATTATTACTAATAAATATAATTTTGTTGATAGTTATTTTCTATAATTATTAATTGATATAAGTGAAATTAGTTGTTTAAAATATTATTTAGTTATTGAAATAATATTGTTATTTAAATTCTTAAAATATTAATTATTTATTAAATTTAACAATCCATAAATTATAATTGTACTAATATTACATAATTCATTATTAATTTTTTAAAATATTAAATTATTATTAACTATTTAAAATTTTGCCATGTTAAATATTTTGTTATTTAAATATTTAAATAATATGTAAAATATTTAAAAATTTCCATTATTTGAATTTTATTTATTTTAATGTTATTACGTAATATTAAATATTTTGTTATATTATTTAGCTATTTTTAATGTTTTATATTTAATATTTAGTTATTGAAATATTTAAATAATGTTTTGTTTTTAATGTTAATTTTTATTATTTAAATAACAATTAAATTGAATAGTTTGTAAAATTATAATTTATTTTGTTACTACATAATTTTATGATAAATTTTGTAAAAGTACTGAATTATTAATAATATGAATATTATTAAATCTATTGATTTTTTGTATTTTTAATAAATATTTTAGATATAGTATATAATTTCCTTATAACATTTAAATAATTCTAAATTTTTTTTATTTGAAACTTTCTTTAGATAGATATAGATAAAAAGTGGGGGAGAGGATAAATAAGAATTAGAGATACTTTAGGAGAGAATCTCTATACTAAATTAGAGATAATTTAAGAAATAAATAGGAGTTAGAGATAATTTAGGAGATAAATAAAAATTAGAGACAATTTAGGAGGAAATGAGGGAAAGTGATGCCACTTAACTAAACATCAAAAAACAAATCCCTCTTTCTTTATGCTTGCTAGAAATAGTTAAGCGCATGTGATTTTCTTATTGGTTAAATGGGTAATTATATAAAATTAAAAAAATAAAAAAATCATAAAAATAAAAAATTAAGAAGAGAATTTAAAGCAAGAGAGGACTGCTGACATGACTGGACTAATTTTAATAATATATAAATATATATATATATATATATATATATATATATATATATATATGATAGGGATTAGGGTATTACGGAATAGGGAATAGGAAATTAGGGGTTTCAAATTGAAACGAAGGGCAGCGAAACAAGAGAGGGAACTCAGGGAAGGGGTAGATTCAAATCAGGCAGGGGGTTATTTTCGTCAATAAGAAAGACCCAGAGCCCAAGCAGTTTCCTCCTGTGTTGGTCACCGGGTCCGTCATTTGCCCAAACCCATAGGACAGGAGGACAGCACAGCAGGACATCCGTGCACAGGACGAGGCAGACTCTCCTCAGGGCTCAGGATTCAGGTGGGAACTGGGTGGGAAGTAGAGAGGAAAATGAGTCGTAAGTCGTAACGACCGACGCCGGTGATTACGTTACGGTCCCACCCTCAGTCTTTTATCTATCCGCTATCCCCACCCCCAACAGACGCATTTATGACCTTTCAAAAAGGAAAGAAATCAGAAGTTGCCGCATTTTAGGGCTATATTCGTAATTTCATCGGCGCTTCACGTCCCTTTAATCCTCCACTTCCGAGGCGGACTTTACGCTCAAAAAGAAGAGCGAAGGAAACATCCACAGCAGCGGAGTGGGGGAGAGAGAAAGCAGAGCCGGAGTAATCTGCCATCTTGCGCCCAAAAGAGAAGGCAGTGGAGACCCCTTTGATAGATCGACCGAGCCATGGGTGGTGGTGGAAGCGGATATCCGGCGGTCTCCAGCGCGGTGCCGACGGAGGTGGTGCGAGCGGAGCCACAATACGTATCGGCTAAGACGTCGGTATGGTGGGATATAGAGAACTGCCAGGTCCCTAAGGGTTGCGATCCCCACGCGATCGCCCAGAACATAAGCTCTGCCCTGGCCAAGATGAACTACTGTGGCCCCGTTTCTATTTCTGCCTATGGCGACACTAATCGACTCCCCGCTTCGGTGCAGCACGCTCTCTCCAGTACTGGCGTAGCGCTCTATCATGTTCCCGCTGGTATATACTCACAAAACCCTAGCTTCGTTTCTTGTTTCAATGATTCGATCCGTCCGTGGCGAAGCCTTAACTTCGATTGCCTTCCTTCTGCAAATTTATCTTTCAAGATCATTTCGTTTTCTTTTAATTGGCTTTTTTATCTATTGGTCATTCAGTTTTATGTGAATCAGTGGTAGGAACCCGATTGAAGTGGTTTTAGTTTGTCTTTGTCATAGAGGTCTGAACGGGATCTTTTTTATGTTTTCTGAGTTATTTTGTATATTTTCGTCTTGTGTTGATGATTGTAGATGTAACTGAAATTCTTCTTCCGATTACTCTGTTCTATATGTGGTTCTATCCATCAGCGCGAATTCAACCCTATTTCATTTGTTCATTTATGACTTCATCTGTTAATACTTCTTTATTTGTTTCTCTTCGTTGTTGTTTGCCTCTCTGTTCTTTCTGATTGATCCGTGAAATTTCTGTAATCGTTTCGAAATTTCACATGATTTCTGTTGTCTATTATTGTACTACTGCGCCCATCTCATCTCCTCGGTCGTTTCTCTTTTGTTTTTGCTTTTTAACTTGTTTCTCAAGTAATTCTTTCCGTGTATTCCTTATCCAGCATAATTTACCTGATTTTTTACCCTTAACAAACATTATCCAGCATTGTATACTTCGATTTAATTATCTCTGTATTAATATTCCCAGGTGTTAAAGATGCCAGTGATAAGAAGATTCTCGTGGACATGCTGTTTTGGGCTGTCGATAATCCTGCGCCTGCAAATTATTTGCTCATCTCTGGTGATCGAGACTTCTCCAATGCTCTTCATCAATTGCGTATGAGGAGATATAATATTCTTCTAGCACAGCCTCAAAATGCTTCTGCACCACTTATTGCCGCAGCAAAGAGTGTATGGCTGTGGACCAGTCTTCTTGCCGGAGGATCTCCGCTTCCAAATGGTGGTTCACCACAGCTTGGTAATAATAACAATATATCCAATTCAGACGTTTTAAAAAAGCCAATTGTTGATCCCCTAAATGTAAAGCTGTCTGATTCAATTTCTGAAGGCTGGTCTTTGGGAAGTCAAAAGTTCTCTACTACTGGATGGAGTGGTGATAATAGTAAATATAAAGGGAAACAAAATCGAAGGAATCCAAGTCAACCCAACATATCAAGGGCATCAAGTGCCCCTGTTGGGATTCAAGAAAGTCAGACTAATGGAAATTCTCACTCCTCTGGATACACACAACCTAAACATTTTAAGGAAGCTCCTCATGAATTTTTTAGTTCTAATAAGCCTAAACCGCCCTCAAGGGGGCCTTCTCCTATACACCATCCAGGAAACCCTGATTCTTCATGGATACCTGGGAATAGTTTTCCCATCAATTACCAAAATCAATATCCTCAACAGACAAGGCCAAACAACATCCCCATGCAACCTTCTTTAGCTCCTGGTAATTTGTTTCCACCAAATCCTAGTACTTATGGTTCTCATCAGGTACCACCAATGCCTGATGGCCCCCCCTTTACATCAGGTCCTCCTACAAATGTGCAAGATATTGGTAGGATAAATATATCTGAGTACACCAACAGCATCCAAACCCCTCCTAGTTTTCAGCAACGAAATGGAGGAGAGCCAAGACCTAACTCTATGATGGGTTCCCCAAATCATGTGCTACAAAATGGACACATTTTGCATAAAACGCCTCCATTTTGTAGTGACAATATGAGTAGTAGATACCCTCCTTGTGGACCTGAGTGTCCTCCCTCATCCTCCGCAATGAGTTCGAATGCTGTCTCCGGTAATGGAGTCTGGGGGACTCCAGGATGCCCACAGCCTTCTGAATATGTACAAGGTCTTATAGGGGTTGTCTTGCTTGCCTTGAACACCCTAAAAAACGATATGATGGCGCCAACTGAAGCAAACATATGTGACTGTATTCGACATGGAGATCCGAAGCACAGAAACACTGATGTAAGGAAGGCCCTGGACTATGCCATTGAACAGCAAATGGTTGTCAAACAAGTTTTAGGTGCATTACATTATTATGTTGGTAAGAATGAGAGGTTATGGAAGTGCATTGACCCTTTAGGTGGTAATCCTAAGCAATATCCAAAACCAATATGGGATGGAATCCAGAAATTTCTATATTCTCCAGTTGGACGTTCTGCAATCATGGCTTCTCAATGCAGGTATTTTCTTGAAGATACTTGGAATTACTTTTACTTTCTGGAGTTGTATTTATGAATTATGATCACAACTCTGTTATTTCATTCCCAACAGGTATGAAGCAGCTAGTATTTTGAGGAACATGTGCTTGAAAGATCTTGTCTTGGGTGACGTACTCAAGATTTTGAATATGGCAATTACCAACAAAAAGTGGATCATCCCTCATCAATCTGGCTGGCAGCCAATCACCATTGCCCTTGTAGAGACTGAAACAGATGCTGCTACCAGAACTAGCTTTTGATTTTAATCAAGACTAGTTATGGTAGGAAAAGGGACCTGAAGATATTAAAGGTACAGCTATGATTATTTTGATTTGATAACTGTTGCGAGGGTCTCCTTTTGCACAGTGGATTACGAAAGAAAATATGGTAGAAACTGACTTTAAGAGTGTGAACGAGAAGATTCAAATATGGATACTTCTTAGTTTTCTTTTTGATTGTTGATACTTCATGGGTGTTAGGAGGAAGGTAGCAGGTAATGCTTTAAAGGGAGAAACACAGTGCCGGAATTACAGAATTGCAGCATAGGATGCTTTTTCAATCATAGAAACAATTTAGCAAAGATGTCAGACTTGGGTTAATGATGTTAATTTTCAGTCATCCATCAGTTCTTTGGCCTTCATCACGAATATGCCCAATTGGATTGAATATACAAACTTTTCTCTCTATTCAGAAGAAGTCTTCTACATAGATGCCCCGAGGAAGTTTCAGGTGAATCATCTGATCCTGTACAAGTTCCATTATATAAATTATCAAGAGGATGGTATGATGGTGTACTGCCAAGTTCTCTCCAAGTACTGATGGATATTAGTTAAACGAAAAGTGGGGTCAGGACTCAGGACAGAGATGTACAAATCCCAAAGGGGATTGTCTTCGTTATGTGATCTTTTTCAACAAGGTTTTGGAAGTGTTCCTTTTTTTCTGGACCAAGAAATCAGCTTATACTAAAAGGAACAGAAACACTATGTAGGCCGTTAGAGAAGATTGGAATTAAGGTTGAACCGGTGTTCTTTTAAAGAAGAAGCCTTTCTGTATATTAAAACCAGTATCAATTTACCGAAAGGTACCAGATAGGTTTTGACTTATTAGACTTTAGGACTATGCTGTAGATGCATAGTACAAGAAATTTCAGCTTTTGTCTGCAGTCATCCCATCAAGCAGTTGCATTTATCAGAAGCCGTGAATGTATTCAGTGCGGATACCATTTTTCCATCAAAAAGCATCAAGATATATATACAATTCCATCAATCAGTTGCTGTGATGACATGAAAGGCACAACTTACATTTGTTGATGAATAGCTGCAGTCATCAAGATCCATTAAGGTATGCAGATATAAATACCATCACACTGTTAGGAGCCATGAATGTGCTGGTAAATATCGTTGACTCAACCAGTTTCCATCATCAGAAATTCAGAAGCTAAGCCATGAAGGTAGAGTGACAAATGTTGGTGAGGATGCTCAAAATTAAATGTTTACGGTGAACATCTATTTTGCTTCATCTTTTTATTCTCCTTTAGATTCAGGTGCTTGTTTTAAATCTTCTTGTAGATACATGTATACTCTTGTGGTGGCGAAGGGTATTTTGATTTTGGCAAAGGGTATCGAAATGCACATTTATCTATTGTTTTTCTTTAATGGCTATTTCCTTTTTCTTTCGATCTAGCTTGTCGAATGTTTGATATAATGGAACTTGATATATTACTAACAGAGGCAACGGGATTCCCTGCAAGAAAAAACTCTGCACACACACTGCAAGGAATGGATACTAGCTGCATGATGGAAAATGGGAACATTTTCCAATGAATTTAACATATATGTATGGGAGATATTCCTAATTTGCAACAGGATGCCATGTGCATATATATTTTACTTGACGGAGAAGGCAGTATACTATGATCTATCTGAATCTAATTAGAGAAATTCTTCTATGAGTTATGATCTATCTGAATCTTATTATAAAAGTTTTTGTGATTCAAATGACCTTATATATTATTGTAGAAATTTGATATGCTAGAGAGTGCAATGGCAACTCGGGGCTCATGTATCCCCTAACCTGAATATTTCTTAGTTTTTTGTTGAATTGAATACTATGATACCAATGCAAAAAAATTGTGTATAATTGATATGTTATAGAGTGCAGACAACTGAATTGTTTCTGGTTTGTACTAAGTTCCTTGCATTATTGTTGTTCCTCTCCAATCTAAGGAGGCGTGTGATCAAATCCATGGAATTGCAGACTCTTCATGGTATGGTCAATGGGGGTGCTCCGTGCCTATTATTGTTAAATTTAAGTATCATATATTCCAAGTGTACCCTGATTTGCATTCCTATTATTGTTAAATTTAAATATCATATATTCCATTTTAATCTTCCTTATTTTATAACATTAATTTTCAAGGCATTGTCTATAAGCCTAATTTTACATTTAATCATTCATTAGTTTCATCAATTAAAACAATATCATTATTATCAAAGAACATGCAACAAGGGTGTTGAAATCAGTTAGTTACTCCCAGTTTTTTATTTATTTTTCTGTTCTGTAGTGCTGCAAGGGCACTCTTGTAATTCCTTTTATTTTTTATTATTAGTTGGGATGCCCTAATATAAAAGCTAATAGCTGGCGTTGCCAGCATATGTTTTGAATCCAAAATTTTTCTTCTCTCTTCTCTTTCTCCCTTCCTCTCCTCTCTTCCTTTCCTTCTCCTTCTCTGATATCTCTAACTTGGAAAACATGGTATCAAAGCAGGCTTTTTGAAATTAGAAAGAGTGTGATAAGTCTTCCTTTTTTATTTTGGCTTCTCCTTGTGGATCGAATCTGATTAAGAAATAGATTGGACTAATCTGAAGGGGGTTCTACTAGTCTTCTTCCCTTCTTCCTTGGTCGTGTGCCAAGAAACCCTTGAAGGAATGGAAATCTGATGCTGCAAAGGCAGATCTTTCTTTTGTGGATCGTGTGATCCTCTCTTGTACCCAGGTAAGTGGGTTTTTGGAGGTCTAGATGACCTGAAACTGCTAGGTCTCTTTGAACCATGGATCGTGTGATCCTGATTTTATTTTTTTACCCAGATAATTGGACGGTGTAGGTCTAAATGACCTGTAACTGTAAGACAGTGGTTGGCTATCTTTCTTGGAAACTTTTCTAGTAGCTGTGTATCCAAGAAAAGTGATGAAAGGGTACATACAAAGTCAGCTAACTCCAGAATTTCCCCTTTTTGTTTCTGAACTGCCTTTCAGCAATGTGCAAACAAGCTGATTTGTGTGGTATCCCTAAAATTTATACTTGACTGAGACTGAATTGAGGATTGAACTCAACTGAACTGTGGCTGAATTGAATTGAGGATTGAACTATGGGCTGAATTGGGGATTGAACTGTGATTGAACTGTGGCTGAACTGGGGGCTGAATTGACTGAATTGTAATTGAACAGTGGCTGAACTGAACCACTATGAACTGAACTGTTAATGAATTGTGGTTGAACTGTGACTGATTTTGAATAGAACTGATCTAGAAACCTAAATCTTATAACATGTCATCCGAGGATTTTATCCTATGTAGTGGGTCCTCCATTCAAGGTGGAGTTAGTGGGGGATTTGACATGAATTTCCCCATGGCTGTGATACTTTTTGATGGTCTTAACTATCTAGAATGGTTAAGGGGAATTAAACTATACATAAAGGTAGGCTATATTAATGGTAAAACTAAAGAACCAAAGTCTTAGGGGGTAAAGCATGATGGGTGAGATCAAGAAAACAACATGGTGATATCATGGTTGTTACTTTCTATGTTGCCTCCAATCAGGAAGACTTTCATGTGGGTTGTGACCACTTGGACTTGCATGAAAGAGCAATCTGCCAGATGGATTATGCTCCTCTTGCCTCGACTTCTTTTGCATCTACTTCAAGTAATGGTAATCTTGTCACAGTCTTCCATGTGTCTTCCTATTCATCTGATTCTCCTTAGATAATTGACTCTGGAGCCTCAAACCATATGACAAGCAAGTCAAATTGTTTCCAGTCCTATCAACTTTTATCTGATAGGGACAAAGTGATATTGACTGATGGTTCTTTTTCCACTATAGCTGGTCAAGGAACCATAACCTTTCCTCTTAGACTTACCCTTTCTAATGTATTACATGTTTCGAAATTACCTATAAACTTATTTTCTATTAGTAGCATTACAAATTCATTAAACTATTTAGTGACCTTTTTCCCCTTTTCTTGTGTTCTACTGGATTTGGACTTAATGAAGATAATGATAGAGGTCGTATGGTGGATGGTCTCTACATGTTGGAGAACAAAGCTAGTCTTGCGGTCATTGTGTGTCTACGAGTCAGTTTAGTATGAGTCAAGTTTACTTATGGCATAGTCATTTGGGTAATTTATCTTTTGAGTTGCTAAATGTCTTACTTTCGGATTTATTTAAATCAGTGTTACTGTCTGAGTTCAAATGTCAAATTTGTCAGTTGAGGTAACATTGTAGAAATCATTTTTCTTCAAGAAATAATAAATTTGATTTTCCTTTTCATATTGTTTATTCTGATATTTGGGGCCTTGTTACTTTACCATTTGAGTTTGGCTATAAATATTCCATTACCTTTATTGATGACTATTTTAGATATATATGGGTGTACTCCTTGAGGTCTAGGGATGAAGTAAAGATTGTAAAAGATTTCTGACACATGATATTCACCCAATTTCAGATAGATTCAAATTTTTTAGTTTGACAATGTTAAAGAATACTTCCATAGTCATATCACGGAGTTCTTTGTTTTGTGTGGGTCTATAGCTCTTGTGCCAAAACTCCTCTAAAAAATGTTGTAGAAAAAAAAATCCGCCATTTGCTTGAAGTGGCTTGTGGATTACTCATCTATATCAATGTTCTAAAATGTTTTTGGTTAGATGCTGTGTTATGTGCTACCTATTTCATCAACTGTATGCCATTACAATGTACTTCTCTGTAATATTTATCATACTATTACAATTGTTATTAATTTGTATTAAAAGTAGGAATTTTACTTTTTATGTTTTTACTAATTTTAATAATATTAGATTATTTTTTATTAATTACTTATCATGAATATTAGTTCTCTTATGTGTTTGTTTTATATTTTTATATTACTTTTAATTTTTGTCATTATTAATTTTTGAATTCATCCATTAATTTTTTATCAATACGTATTAGCTATGGTTAAATTGATGACATGTTAAAATAATTAGTATTATTAATTTATATTTTGCTTAAAAATTAAAAAAAATATTATTCTTAATCAACATTGTAGATTATCTCAAACTACATGTTTTTATTCACATAACAAAACACCTATCTTTTATTGAATTACATAGACAAACAAAAACTTTCATACATGGGGTTAAAATGGTTATTTGACAATTTTCGGAATTTAGAACAACAAACAAAAACTTCCATACATGAATTAGATGAAAAGAAAAAGTTCACCAAATCCAATACACCTCTTAATGTAATTATTACACTTTTAGATGTTAGATGTCAAAGCAATCAAACAACGTAACCTTAAATTTCCCCATTAGTATTGAATGTTGGGAATGGGATGATGGGTTTTAGTGGGTCAATTCCATATCCCCACCATTAGTGAAAGCGGTGGAGTTTGTGAAGGCTTTGGCAAGATTGGGAGTAGAAGGTCATATCAGATATCAGGTTCCAAATATCAAACTTCACTGTAGTTGCATATACTAGACTTTGCTCCTTTTACTCGATTTCCTTCATTTTTTTCATCTTTTCACATCCTATATGGTTGGTTCTATGGAATCTTTGTCCTCCATTTTGTTACTCTGAAGCTTACTTTGGAAAGAGTACAAATACAAATACCTACAATGCAAATGCATAAAAAATACAAGGTTTTGCACTCTACATAGTTGTATTTGTATTGCTTCTAAACTGAACTTTTGCAAATTAAAGTGGAAGCGATAAGATGCAAAAATGGAGAGTTATTTTGTTTTCC
The DNA here is from genome assembly GCF_000365185.1 of Nelumbo nucifera. The sequence goes on from NW_010729180.1 coordinate 1,997,046, forward strand.
AATATAAAAATAAAATAAAGAATATAATAATATGAGATGACATGGCATGGAAATTAAACACAAACACCTTGTGAGGGGGTTTTACCAAATTAAACATGAACACCTCATCCGATTTCGGATCTGCTCCTCATAGAACATGGCTCACACCATTCTCATAGCGCATCATAGCCATGTATTAAAAACGTATTCAATTCCCATGAATGAGAGATGTTCTCAATGCATGCCTGTGATGTGTTGTGTGGAGCAAATCCACCTTATCCAAGGAAGTTATCAATAGTAGAATTATTATATTGGTGGTTGGAAACCATTTGGGAAGAGATTGACTTCCTTTAAGGCAAACCTGTGACCACACTTCTAATAGCCTTTTGCAACCTTGCATTGGGAAGATCTCCCCAAGAAATAAAACACACAAGTACGGAGATATTCTTAATGCAAGGCAGTAAAGGTTGCTCGAACGGGCTTTGCCTTGACTGAAGCCGAACTCATTTGGGAATGCCAATTTTATTTAGGCCCCGTTTACTTTTTAGTAAGTTACTTACCCATGTTTTTTTATTTCCTAGGTAAATAATGTAATGACCATTTTATCCATAAAAGTTCATTATTAAAAGGGGCATTTCTATCTCATTCAAGTGTTGGCAAATTTTCCTCTAGGTGGCAATTTCCCCTGGGTAAATGATACCCAGTAAAATAAACTTTCCCTAGTCCTCACATAAATCTAAAAAAAGAACATGGGGTTCTTGATCAATGGGAACCAAAATCCCATTGACCAACTTTCCCCTCCCAAAATTAGGGGTGGCAACGAGCCGAGTTTTACACGAGTTGCTCGAGCTCGGCTCGGCTTGGTTTCAACTGAGCTCGAGCTTGAGCCCAATTCAGTGGCTCGACCATTAAACGAGCCAAGCTTGAGCCTACTAGTGCTCGATTCGTGAGGCTCGCGAGTCGGCTCGAATATATATATCTATATATATATTTGATATTTAATATATATATAATAAAATTAGAGAAAATAATATATATAATAAAAACATTATAATTATTAATTATTATAATTCTTAATTTTTAAATTTTTTATATATAATAAAATTAGAGAAAATAATTTTTTTATATATATTTTTTTATTTTTATAAAATATTTTTTCTAAATATTTTTATAATAAAATATAAAACGAGATGAGCTCGAGCTTATGAACTTTTGACTCGAGCCGAGCTCGAGCTCAAGGTTCTAGCTCGAACTGAGCTTGAGCTCAAGCTCGAGCCATGTAGAATAGTCTCGAGCCAAGCTCGAGCCTGGTACTATTCGGCTCGGCTCGAATCCACCCGTACTCAAAATCCAAAAAAAGTGTTAGACAGTGTATGCCCTTAGCTTCAAATAGAATGATATACATTATGACATTTAATGTAAATGAATAAAGTACATATTTGATTCATGTTATGAAAGGGATGGTAGGATCCATCGTATGGACGCCAAAACAGTTGCGGAATGGGTGGGTGAATTTCAAAAATTTCCTACCTTCCTTCCAACTGGGAATCGTATTCCCTGATTTTAGAATCAAATTCAATGATCCTAATTGAACCAAACCAGATCAGATTTGAACCAAAAGAGAAGGGAGTGATTATACCTGATCCAGAGAAATGATATCTCCCAAAGTTGGTGTTCACGCTCAAAGAAGACACCAAGATCTGCTCCTGCTGAAGATGACACAACAACTGTGGAACAGAACCAGCAGAGTGCGTCCTATGCACTAAATCCTTTACAAGAATCATCTAAAAACAATGAGCACCGAACTGAATCAGCATTTCAGCAAAGATTGGTATGAAGAACTCTTTCTTGATCTTTCCCTCACAGAGAATCCGAATTAGTGGTGGTTGGTGGCGGCTGATGGAGAAGAGAACTAGAGAAGAAAGTGGCGAACTGCTTTTTCTTCTCTAGGGTTTCTGAGATCCTATATCCAGAATGCAGGTGTGTTCTCTACAAAATCCCTTGGGTTCGAATTCTTGTAATTCGAATTAGGGTTTTCTCCACTTAGCTTAATGATTAAGAAAACCTCCTAATCATATCAGGAGTTATCTTTATCCAAATCAGTATTTGGATTAGGACTCTTCTTAATCTTATCTGTAGATTAGATAAGCTTTTGGGCTCATCCTAATCTCAGATCCGCCCCCTTTTGTAACTGACCAAATCAACCCAGTTCGAAATGGGCTTTAGGCCTATTAAGTAATAAGTGCTCAATAGTCTTCCAAACTGCTGCCCAGTTGGGTTTCTTTGTATGGCGTGGGACCCAAGCATTGATCTACACATTAGCCACATGGGTTCGGCTCAGCCTCTGTTACAAGGCCTAGTCGAATTCACTGGAAAGCCCAGTGAACCCCCTGAGCCCATCACATGGACCCTATGGGCCCAACACTTATACTAAGTGGTCCATAGGTCAAGCCATCTTATAAAAACCCAGGGACTGTGGGCAGATGCAAGATTAGCCCATCAGGTATTATCCCAAATGGCCTTACACTTAACCTCTCAGCCCATAATGATCAAGCACTGCCCGACAAGAGAGGACCTCTCCCTCGGCTGC
>NW_010729180.1:2000054-2013026 GCF_000365185.1 Nelumbo nucifera
ACACAGAAGTATACCACACAACATGAATCAAACATGTACTTTATTTATTTACATTAAATATTAAAAGTACATCAAAGTCGATTGAAGCTAAGAGCATACGAAAACTGTCCAACATGTTATTATGGTGTGTTTTTGAGTAATACCCTTAAACTGGACACATATGAGACTCGTGTTAGTTTAAAATCTTTACAACTGTTGGATAGATCTGGGGAGATTTATCTTGCCAAGGCTGACACTGATGTGCCGCCAAGTTGGTTGGGGTGGCTTGTCTCACCTACTAGGGTGAGACATGAGGTACATGTAGTGTGGGTTTTCTTGAAACCCTGAATCGGACCAGAATTTCAGTATTGCCCTGGACCTTGGAGATAGATGGGCAAAACTGGAATGTTACACCTAACCCCTACACTCATTTATGATACTATACTAGGTGTCAGATTGAGTTGTCTTTGATATGCCAATCAGTGAGATCCTTAGAGGGGGTCAAAACCTGGGTATGTTGGGACARTCCAAGAATTCATCTGACTGGGTGATCATAGTGACATGATCAACCCCTTTGTCGGACAAAGTGAATGATCGATGATGCACTCTCTGATGGAAACTTAAACTACCGGCAGTTGATTTCAACCGTTGAAATTTGTTTTGCAATATATATATATATATATATATATATATATATATATATATAATGGTTTCAAAATGTTTGCAAAATGTTTTAATTCCTGGGATCCATGTGAGTAGAGAGTGCAGCACTGTACCTTGCAGCCGAGGGAAGGTCCTCTCTTATCGGGGAGTGTTAGATCATTATGGGCTGAGAGGTTAAGTGTAAGACCATTGAGGGTAATACCTGATGGGCTAATCTTGCATCTGCACACAATCCTTGGGTTTTTATAAGATGGCTTGACCCAATGACCATTTAGTGTAAATGTTGGGCCCATTAAGAGCCCATGGTGATGGACTCAGGGGTTCACTGCCTCTTACAGTGAATTTGGTCAGGCCTTGTAACAGAAGCTGGGCTGAACCCATGTGACTGATGTGTAGATCAATGTTTGGGTCCCACGCCATACAAGGATAACCAACTGGGCAGCAGATTGAGGGGCTAGTGAGCAGATGGACTTAATGGGCCTAAAGCCCAATTCGAACTGGCTTAATGAGATTAATTAAAAGATGGTGGTTCTGGGATTTCAGATAGGATAAGAGATTATCCCTATCGAGTCAAATGGTCCAAATCCAAGTAAAGATTTGGATAAGGAAATTCCTAATTAGATTAGGAAGGCTGATCTTTATCTACAGATAAGATAAGGGATTATCCTTATCTCTTAAAGAGTGTCTAGATTCAAATAAAAGATTTAGATTAGAAAACTCCTAATGGGATTAGGAGAACTTCACTTTAAGGCTATAAATAGAAGAGCAGGGCGAACCTCTAGATCATCTAACAAACTGCTGATTTCCAGAGAGAGACAATACAGTTTGACTGCACTGTCTTCTTCTCTCCTGCTCTTGCCGCCATACCAGTTCGATATCCACCTGTGGGAGCAATCAAGGTTCTTAATATTACCTTTTGGCAGAAAAGGTAATCTGAAGTCGTATTCATTAGCCCTCTCCATCACATTCTTGCTGAAGAATTCGGTTCTTGCTGATGAGCCGTTCTATTGATTCTACTTTATCCTGTACCGTGTCATATTTGGTGGAAGCAGTCTTTGGATTTTTGCTTGGGCATAAACACCTTCATTGGAGGTTATTATTAGTTCGTATCAGGTATATCCCTCCACTCTCTTTTGGTTTTAGATCTGGTCCGATTTGGTTTCACGATTGATTATTGAAAATACAGTTTTCTAAAATAGAGAATATGATTTCCATATGGGAGAGAAATTTTTGAAATTTCGCCCAACCTTCCTGCAGGGTTCAGCCATCTATATGATAAATCTCTCATCCCTTCAGAAAGATCACCCCCTTAGAGACTTAAGGGTTAACTATCAAAACTCTCTCATTCGGGATGGCGTAGGCCCTAGCTAGGTTTTAGGTGTTGCTCTCCCCCTACCACCCCAATCCCATATTGGCTTAAATAATTCACATGAAAACTAGGATGACAAGCATTTCCTTCTTCTACCATATCCCACGGTTAGAGACAAGATGGTTTATTTATGGACACGGCCGATTCTAATGGACGGACTATAACAGAAACTAGTATAAAAGAATGGACAGACTATAACAGAAACTAGTATAAAAAGAAGCCCCATGGCCATGGTGTAAATTGAACCCAAACTTCATGACCTAATAGCTAAAATGGGCACTTTGCGTCCTGAAAAATACAATATGCAAACTCTCAAGCTCTCCATGGTAGGTCTGTCATATCTCTACCCCTATTCCTTCTAATATATAATTGAAATACCAATAAATAAATAAAATATGACCAAACCATTTTTTTAGAAGTATCCTAAAATTCTGTGATTAAAAAATATCCTGTAGTGGGGAGGAAAAACCTAGGCAGCTTCCGAGTGCAATTTGGACAAGTTTAGGTTGGGCATTTTTTTTTATTGAAAAAACCTAGGTTGAGCATTGGATGCAAGAGTATCGGAAAAAATAATTATTGTGTAGTCATGAAAATAATTGCTTTTCTTAGTTGGTAAGTATGAAGATTCTGAAAAATATTATTCTTTATAATAAATAAAAAATTAGGAGGCCATGGCTATTGACCACTACTGCCAATCGTTAGCGGGTGCATTGGTCGATGCATCAATAACTCATTTTACTTTTGATCTCCGCTATACCTCTTATTAATTATTGGAGGCTGTATTTGGTTTGAAGGAAAAGAAGGGACAGGTAGAGAAACCCTGTAAAGATTTCCCTACCTTTTCCTTCAAAAGCAAACACAGCCTTAAGTTTTCAAAACTGTTTTAATTATTCAATCTCTCTCTTTGAAACCCGTGCGATGCACGGGATTTACTTGAAGTAAAAGAAGCTATTGGACATTTAGACTTGCTGGAGTCATTCTTACTCCAATTGAAGCCTTAGATGAAGTTTGGGAGTGTTTATTTGAAAAATAAGTGATTATTTTAATAAATGTTCATACAAATTTGGTAAAAAAGCACTAATTTCAAATGGGTAGTATAGATATTTCCAAAATGATGCAATGGATAGGTCAGAAAGTCCAAAATTTAGCCTTCTTAAATAAGTGTTTATTCTTTTTCGGGCTTATTTCCCAAAGTTAAATAATAAGTGTTTATTGGTGTAGTCACAACCTAGAATAAATTAGCGCTTATTTTTAGGCATGGCCAAACTTAGCCTTAACAAGGCCATTACTCTACCTAAAAACATATAGGCTTTATGGAAATAAGCTAATTAAATTGATTTAATAATCAATATAGACATTGTACGTTTAAATAATTTACCCATTAATTTAAATTAATTCTCTGGTGTAGGTGTAGGTCAGTAGGGAGTGTCGATAGACATAGATCCATCCCTCTTCAACTCTCATGTTTCATTTGAAAGTTGTATGATTTCTTGGTCGTAGTAATTTAAATCTTTGAATCTTTATTTACCAAAAAAATATATTATTACGCTAATTAAACTAATTCAATAATTAATAAAGGCATTTTGGTATTTGATGCTGTCCGATATGAGGTGTTCCGAATCATGATCGCAGTCAGATAGTCCTACCAATTGGTGAAGTTGAGGTAGAAGGATGAAACCGTGCACCAAGATCAAGATCTGAAATCAAGAAAGAGGATCAGAGGCCTGATGAGTTGTTTCCCAGGTAGGCATTTCGACGCTCAAGTTAGTAATGAGAGATGGACAGTCGGGCTGAGCAATTGAGAATAATGCTGGTCTGAGAAAGAGAAGTAGAGTAACAATATTGGAGTCTGAAGAGTTAAAAGTCCCTTACCTTGAGTGGGGGTTACCTATTTATAGACGAAGATCCGTGTCCGATTCGGATGAGTCTCTTAGGGTTGTCGGGATTAGGTTACCCACTGAGGTATTCGGGATAAGTCCTCTTCCCTAGCGGAGTTGTCTTCCTTATCCATATGGGACTCCTCTTCTTGGTTGCACTTATCCATCTTACGTGGTGTCAACTTGGCTGAGGAGATGAGATGACCACGAAAGCTGCCATGTGGCACGCGGGGGGCCAGTTCAACCATAACCCAAACAGTATTTTTGTCTATATGTTAAGGGAGGCTGATTGCATGGGTATCCAGTCGAGGAGATGGATCATAAAATGTAAGGAATAACCTTATAACCCAGAGTCCCATAGATCAAAGCATGTTTTCCCCATTTTTACAACATGCAAATGCCTAAGAAGCATCACAGTCATCATTTTCAAACAATAATTTATAATTTCTTTTAACAGTAAGTGATACTAATTACTGTTAACTATAATTAATAGTAATTTCTTTAAATTATAATTTATGCTAAATAATTTTGTATAATTGTAATTTATAATTTTTGTGAAAAGACTTAACAATAATTTCTATTAAATATAGTTCTGTTAATAATTAATACTGATTATAACTGAATTAATTTCCCACCAATATCGAATACTTATCCAAATTTAAGTATTTTATCTATTAATTCCATGAAATAATTAATAAAATTAATTATTTAATTTCATTAATAATTAATTTAACTAAAGTTAATTATTTATTCTTTAATAAGTCCCTTAATTTTACTTAAGTTTAACTAAACTTATCTAAATATAATTATTTAATATTTAAATTAATTAAAACTAACATAATAAAAATTATAATTAAATAGAAATTTGATTACTATAATTAAATTACACTTAACATAATTAATTAATTTAAATTTGATTAGCATGAGAGACAAACAAAGCATGAAAGGTTTTTATTTAAAAATAAAGAAAAGCTGAGATCCCCCTTCCTCTTCATCTTCATTCCCCTTCCTCCTCCTAACCCCCCTCCTCTTAAGGAGGCTTATGCCTCCTTGTGTTCGGGAGGCTTACGCTTCTTGCATTCTGAACTATGCCTCATGCCTCTAGGTAGTAGAACACCTTGCGTCACACCTCTGTGTTTTAAAACATTGGTATGTATGTATGTTTATATGTTATTTGTATTTTAGATGTTTCTTTTTTTTGTTTTTGTTTTGAAAAAATAATTTGATTTAAAACCAAAAGTTTTTTTATTTGTTTTTGAAACGAACAAGAAAAATAATTCTCATTGTATGACACCCCCTTAGACTCAGTTTGAAAAGAGTACAAATACAAATATGTACAGTGCAAATACATACAAAATAATATAAAATTCAAGGTTTTGTACTCTACAAATTTGTATTTGTATTCCTTCCAAACTGAGCCTTAGTGACCATTACTGATTCAAAAGCTTTATTTTATCCATTTGAATGATGAGTACAACCTGAAAGCAAGGTACTCTACACTCTGGCAGAATTATTGAACCTCCAAAGACCTAAAGAGAGCTCAAGCAACAAGCTAAGAGTCTAGTCTACCTCCACCCACCCTATGCCTTTCAAAGCCTACAGAGGAAGATAATAAGCCATTGGAAGGGAGAAGGAGCTCTCTTCTCGCTGAGCTCCTAGTCCTAAGAGTTTAGAATAAGCATTGGAACCTCCTTGCTAATGGTCTCTGCCGCGTCACCATTCATTCCATCTCTTTTTTGAATGACTTGCCTACCAACTTTTCACCTAACACACATACATACATATACAATTTTTTTATTTGAATGTATGTACGTATATATGTATATATGTACATATATATAGATAGACAATTTTCTTTTATTTGGAGCTCATCAAATTAGTTAACAGTAATCAATGGGTCCGTTTTCTCCCAAAACCGTTTTTTTCCCCAAAATCGTTGATTTTGGTTAGCAAACTGCTGAACTGGCCAGTTAATCGTTTGAACCATTCGAACCGTTCGAACGGTTTTGACCGTTTTCCAATTTTTTTAATTTTTTTGTCAGAACAGGCCGGCCATTCGGGTCAAACGGTCGAACCATTCGAACTGGTAACCAGACCCCTGACCGGTTCGGTCACCGGTTTTTTTTAAAAACCATGAGTTATACCATAGGCTTGTTGATAAAGGTTTTTAAGTCACCTCTGACCATTGTAACTAGCACTGAATTTTCAGTTCTCCTCTACAATGATTTAGATAAAAAAATCCTATATCAAAAGGATCATTGTAGAAAGAAAATTCTCAAAGAATTAATCCAAATGTAGGATGATATATTGGTTTCTACTTTCACCTCCTAAACCAAATTGTGAGAGAGGGAGAGAAAGTCCCCTTATGACTCACAAGAAAGGATCAGAAACAGTCAACATCTCTCGAAAAATATGAGATCAAATTCTAAGGTTAGCATATAAAAATCCTTTTCTTGTCCTTCAGAATTATGAAAAATTTTAAAAGCTTGTTCTATTCTTTGGCCCTGTTTGAGAACACTTAAAATAAGTACTTCTTTTAAGACATGGGACCATATATTAAGTGGTTTTTAAGTACTTATGGGTGTTTGGTAAAAAAGTGGGGAAGAAGTACTTCTTTGAAAAATTGACTTTAGGTTGGCTTTTTTTTAAGTACTTCTTCAAAAAAATAGGACGAACCATTCCATTATAATTTTTTGTAATGCCTAAAATACCCCTATGCCCAAAAAGCATTGTTCATCATCTTCTTCCCTGACTTCTCCCCACTCCCCAATCTGACATTTTATGGCTTCAGCTTCGTCATCTTCCTTCAGCCCCTGCCGACCAACTCTGCCATTGGAAACCTTTCATCTTTCTTTTCTTCTAGTCGCCAAATCTTGGCCCCTCTTCGTAAGTTCCTCTCCCGATCTCTCCCAACTACTGCAATTCTTAGTTGGAACTTTTCTTCTATGTAGAACATATCCAGCAACGTCAGAATCTTCATCGCATTGTCAGTTTCAATCAGGATTCTGGCGAATTGTAACTGCTCCCAGCGACAGTTCCTATCATCAAAACTTCTGAATTTGCGTATTGCATTTCCTATAGTTTTGAACGTCTCTGTAGTCCATGTGTGCAGTGGCACTCCATAAAAGAGAATGCGGTGAGCGTGAGGTGGGTTCCATCTCTGTACTCCATGCATTCGAGAAGAGAACAACTCCCTTCCTTCTTTTCGTTTTTGGTGATTGAAGAAACTATTCAATTGGAATACTATTCTATTATCGAAAGTAGATGAAAAAAAGGGGATGAAATACTGGTACCCAAAAAGAGAAACTGAAATTGAAGCTCAGAAAACTTTAATTGGAACCAAGAAACAGGGAAAGAAGTTACCCTAGAAAAATTCAAAAAAGTGGGTAAATTAGTGACAAATACGAGCTGTTTCTGATGAAGAAATGTATCATTCTTGTTTGTTTTTTTTTTTAAAACTTGAAACTCCCCTGTTTTTCTTCATTCTTGTATAGTTTTTGACATTTTTTGAATTATTTTTGATGCAAATAATGATATTGAAAATGAGTGAAGTGAGGGCTAAAATTGTCATTTGTGTCAATATAAACACTTATGGGGAAAGTAGCTTACCAAACATTATCACCCCAATAAGTGTTTAAAAACATAGTAAGTAATTTAAAAAGTGGGTTACCAAACAACCTTAAGTGGTTGTTAAAATAAATACTTCTAAGAAGTAATTGTAAAACAAGTACTTTTTTTAACAAGTATTTAATCATCAAACAGGGCCTTTATGTTCCATATACTTCTACTTAATCTTCTATTGATGAAACAATAAGAGATGATCCTCATCCATTGAACTCCAAGTTTCACAAGATTTATCAGTGCCATCATTATCCTTGTCAGCTTAGCATATGACACAGTTCAGGTGTTCGAGTTGTCTAGCATGTCAAACTCGAGAATATGGCATAAGGAGAGATGCAAATAAATATTTACATAATGTGAACAATTAAAATGAAATTAAAATAAAAGAACAAAATAACAACTTGGAAAATCAAACTTCTGCCACCTTATTAAATGTTTTCTTCCTCATGGTTCTTTGTCTGGTTTGATTATCCTTGCCCCCCTTTTTTGACTTAAATTTATGGTATAGCTATCCCATTTACTTTTGGAAAGAAAACCAAAATTTATGTTTTATATTTTTCTCAACAAAGAAGGAAGGTTCAGAAATTCTCTTTTATGAACCCTAAAATGATTCAACAAATCCGACCAAGTGACTAATTCTTTTTTTTTTTCTTTAAAAATAGTCCAAGGGTTAACCTGATCAGGAAAAATAATCAGTTGACAGTCCAAACAATTCAACTGTCTGGTTTAATCCAATTTTCAGGATAATCACTAATAAAACCATACCAAGATCGACTAGATTTCTTAAGGCTATAATTGGTTTGAAGGAAAAAGGTTGGGAAACCCATACAAGGTTTGTACAGGTTTCCCTACCTTTTCCTTCAAACCAAACACAACCTAAGGGTAAGTTGCATTTAGAGAACCCCATTTAACCAACAAAAGATCCAAATAGGCATTGCAAGTCTTCGACTTTTCTATAGCTTAGCCTAAATTCTATGTATTATCTGTATCTGCAATCTCTATACCCATAGAAACAGCATTACATCGAGACACTTTTTTCCCATCTTGACAATTCAGCTAGTTTTGTTTGCCAAGAGAACAGGATACCTGAAAACTAATGGGTCTAGTTGTCCAACAATTGGCATGATACTTCATGTGACATGCTGATGATGGCTTGATGCTTGGAACTCAGATATCAAAATATGCTTTGATTTAACCTAGACAAGATGCTACAAAAAAGGAGACATCCTAAGGTGCCTATTTGATATTTCCAAGTTTCTCTTTTTCTCTTTTTTTTTTTTTATTTTTACTCCATCTGTTGAATATTTTTGCAAGATAAAATTTACTAAAATCCATTACCCATTCTGTTGTTTTGTAGAGGTTGACAACTTGACACGTTGGACATATGAATATTTTGCAATTTAACATGAACAAGGACTACTAAGAATGATACCCACCGAAAGTTAATGTCACCAGAAGCCTAAGGCCAATTATTTAAAAAGCGCACCTCAGCGCCTGAGCACACAAGCGAGAAGCATTTCAAGGTATGTGCCTCACCTAGGCCCAGGCATAGACCCTTTGAAATGATGTGTGCGTGGTGTGCTTCAGCCTAGTCCTACAACTTTTCAAACATAGTTATGTTTGATTATATTTCTGCAGTTTCACTTCGAATCTGTTTTATATGTTATGTACATGTATTTTAATTTGAGCCAATGGGCTTTTTTAAAACATTTATGCCTTCCTTCAAAAAAGGCACACACCTTGCCTTGTGCCTTGGGCATAAGAAAATTCTTGTGTGTTTTTTGTGCTTTGTTCTTGTAAAACACTGCCCAAGGTATTAAACACATCTGAAGATTGAGTATTGTTTCCAAATTTTCTTGAACTATAGATTTACATGTTAATGCATATATAATTGGATATTGCAGCAAGCTTATTTACTAATAGTTAATTTTTTTTTTTAAAAGTTAGAATACTGAAGACATTTCTAAAGCTATGCATAAAAGAAATCATGAAGGGAAGAAGATTAAACTCACCCACTGGAAAAAGAATGGAAGATTCTTGTTTTGTAATGCTAAAACCTCCATCTCCGCATCCGTGTCCTCGTCCATGCCCTCTATATGCCATCCCTATAAAGGAGAGTTAGAAACAACAAGGAACTCAATGTAAGAGTAGAACTGTAAAGGCAGAAAAGAATTTAAAGTATGACACTGGAAATCAAGAAAGCAAGACCCCAAATAAATATCAACATCACCCATGTGTTATCCCAACTATATGGGATCGACTACATGGATCCTGGTTCATCGTTCTATTTAAAACCATATCCACTATTAAATTATTAGTTCTTAAATAATTTCTTAATAATTATACCTGAAGGAAGGGTTATGATCTATCATATGGATGGCCGAACCATGCTAGAAGGCTGGATGAAATTTAAATTTTTTTTTAACTTTCTAGGAATCCAATTCCCTATGTTTCAAAAAACTGTATTTTTCTTGGATTGTTCTTGTACTGAACTAGACCAGATTTGAAACCAAACAAAAGGGAAAATACATACATGATACGGATACCATACATGCAGATCCCAAGGTGAAATTTCACACCCAAATCAGTCTTAAAACCAATCTCCATTGAAGATGGTGTAGCGTACTCTTGAAGCCGGTTCAACAACGTAGTTTTTAGCAAAATTGCAATCCAACTGCTTGATTTGAATTGGGGATGTGAGCACAAAATTTCTTAGAATTTTTCTTGCAAAAATCAGATAAAAAACTGATCTTTATCAGTCTCAAAAGCTGTGGTTGAACTAGGGTTTCTTGGGAGACAAAAGAAGAAGAAGAGAGAGAGAGCTGAATTGAGAGGTGTTCTTTATCAATTCACCCTCTTCTTCTTTTATCTCTTTATGGAGAACTTCTCTTAATCAAATCAGGAGATTATCCAAATTTAATTTGGATCTAGACTCTCTTAAGAGACAAGGCTTATCCTCTTAAGAGGATAGGTGCTCCATACCCATTTCCAAACCTAGATTCGCCCCATATCACATGACAATTGTCATGTGACATCTTAATTAATCATATTAATTATGGGCTTCAGGCCCATCAGCTATAAGGATCATGACCCAAGGGTGTTGCTTGGCCAAGTTAGGCCTGATTTTTATGGCGTGAGATGCCACAATGACATCACATAAGTCCACATGGGTTCGGCCCAACCTCTGTGAAAAGGCTTGGCCAAATTCACTGCTGAATGAAGTGGACCCCTAAGCACATCACTAGGGTCTTAAAATGCATCCAACATTTACACTTAAATGATCATTGAATTCAGCCATCCTATGAATACCCAAGGATAATGAACTTAAGTAAGATAAAGCCCATAAGGTAATTCACATGGTAATGGTCTCTTACACTTAACCTCTCGGCCCATAATGATTAAACACTACTCGACAGGGAATGACCTCACCTGTGGATGCAAGGTGCAGTGTTACACTCTCTACTCGGATGGATCCCGAGAATTAAAACATTTTGCAAACATATTTCATAAAACATAATATATATATATATTATATAATATAAATATATTTTGCAAAAAGAAAATCTCAAACACAATTGAAATCCATTACCGACAGTTTAGGTTTCAATCAGAGAGAGTGTAAACCCTATCATTCACTTTGTTCAACAAATGGGCCAATCCTATCACTATGATCACTCACTTAAGTGAATTCTCATACTACCCCAATATACTTAGGTTTTGACCCTCAATGGATCTCACTGATTGGTATATCAAAGACAACCCAATCCGACACCCAGTGCAGTACCATAATCAAGTTTAGGGGTTATGTGTAACTTTCCAGTTTTGCCATCAATCTCCAAGGTCCAGGGCATAACTAGAAAATGGTTCGGGATCAATGCTTTAACCAAACACATACTACATGTGCTTTGGGTCTCACCCTAGCAGCTGAGACAAACTACTCCAACTTCTTTGGTAGCACATCAGTGTCAGCCTTGACAAGATAAACTCCCAAAGTCTATTCAATAGCTGAGAACATTCTAAACTAACACGAGTCTCATAAGTGTCTAGTTTAAGGGGTAAATTCACATAAACATACTAATATCAACATGAAACAATAAAGTACTTTTATTCATTTACAATAAATGTATATGTACATCAATATGATTGGAGCTAATGGCATATATTGTGTAACACTACCCATGTCCTTTTTGGTCTACCCCTAGCTCTTCTAGCCCCTTCCACTTGTAACAAATCACTTCTTCTAATTGGAGCTGTTGCGGTCTTCTATGAAAGCAACCAAACCATCTTGGCCTACTCTCACATTTTATCACTTATTGGAGCTACTCCTAGGCTTTTACGGATGGCTTCATTCATTACCCTATCCTTTCTAGTTTTTCAACTCATTCATTTTAGCATTCACATTTATGCCACACTCACTTTCTGAACATGTTGTTTCTTGATTTTACAATACTCTGCTCCATACATCATAGCTGACATTGCAACTATTTTATAGAATTTTGCTTTTAATCTAAATCATATTCTCCTATCATACAAAAGTCCTTATGCACCCCTCCATTTTGCCTAACCTCCTCTAATTCTTTGGCTGACATCCTCCTCAATATCTCCCTTATTATGAATTACTGAACCAAGGTACTGAAAATGGTCACTCCAGATAAACAATAAATGTAAAAGTAAAAACAAAAGACATGGTGAGTAATGTAGATGTTTTAAAAATCCTATGCCTCAAAATCAACTTGATTGGATGATTGTAACTTCTCATTCGTTCACCAGACCTTTCTCCTTCTAGAGGGAGAATAACCATATAGTCAAGTTCATTAACTAAAGCTAAAAAGTCCACCTCCCAAATTATTTTGCAATCTCAACATCAGTTGTCTTAGACCTACAAATGCAAAGCCAATGGCACAAATTGTGTTAGACAGTGTATGCCCTTAGTTCCAATCAGATTGGTGTACTTTTTGACATTTATTGTAAATGAATAAAGTGCATAATTGATTCATGTTATTATGGTGTGTTTCTGTGTAAAATCCTTAAACTGGACACTTAAAAGACTCGTGTTAGGGTGACACTGATGTGCTGCCAAGTCGGTTGGGGTGGTTTGTCTCAACTGCCAGGGTGAAACCTAAAGCACATGTAGTGTAAGTTTGCTTGAAACCCTAAAACGGACCATTTTCCAATTATGCCCTGGACCTTGGAGACAGATGGGCAAAACTAGAAAGTTACACCTAACCCCTAGATTCGATTATGGTATTGCACTAGGTGTTGGATTGAGCTGTCTTTGATACGCCAATCAGTGATATCCTTAGCGGGGGTCAAAACTTGGGTATGCTGGGGCAATCTAAGAATTCACCTGAGTGGGTGATCATAGTGACAGAATCAATCACTTTTTCGGGCAAAGTGAATGATTGGGGAATGCACTCTCTCTGATGGAAACCTAAACTACCGGCAGTTGATTTCAAACTTGTT
>NW_010729180.1:2013031-2027720 GCF_000365185.1 Nelumbo nucifera
TTKSTTTTGCAAAATATATTTATATAGAGATATACATATATATTATGGTTTCACAAAATGTTTGCAAAAGGTTTTAATTCCCAAGATCCATGTGAGTAGAGAGTGCAACACTGTACCTTGCAGCCGAGGGAGAGGTCCTCTCTTGTCGGGCAGTGTTTGATCATTATGGGTTGAGAGGTTAAGTGTAAGACTATTTAGGGCTTTTACCTAGTGGGCTAATCTCACTTACTTCCATAGTCCTTGGGCCTTCATAAGGTGGTTGGACCCAGGGACCATTTAGTGCAAATGTTGGACCTGCTAAGAGCCCATACTGATGGGCTCAGGGGTTCACTATCTTCGGCAGTGAATTCGACTAGGCCTTGTAACAGAGATTAGACTGAACCCATATGGATTTTTTGGAGATCAATGTTAGGGTCCCACGCCATATAAAGAAATCCAACATAGTCAGCAATTAAAAGGAAGTGAGCCTGAAAGCTTAATGGGCCTAAAGCCCAATTTGAATTGGGTTTAATAAGATTAATTAAAAGGGGCGAATTTGGGTTTATATCTGGATAGGGATAAGCAAAAGGATATGATAAGTCTTATCCACATAAGAATTCATATCCAAATAAAGATTTGGACCAAAGAACCCTTTCCTAATTTGAGTAGGAAGCTGATCTTGAAGGGATATGAATTAGGGGGTGAATTCTATAAAAAGAATTATTCTTTTCTACAATCTGCTTTCTCCCTCTGCTCTTGCCACCTTACCCTATTTGATCTCCAGTTCTTGGAGTGGTCAAGATTGGATCTTGATATTTGATCTCTTGCTTTCTCCCTCTCACATCCCTATATGATTCTTGTTGAAGAATTGGGGTTCTTGTTGAAGAATCTCTTTGCTGATCTTGCCTCACCCTAAGTTGTGTCATCGTCAGTGGAGGATAGATTTGGTTTATTCTTTGAGTGTGAACACTTATATTGGGAACTACTATTGATTCTGTATCAGGTATATCCCTCCCTTAATCTTGGTTACAGATTTGGTTTGGTTTGTTTCAAGAACGAACCTTGAAAAGTGCAGTTTTTCTAAATCAAGGAATATGATTCCCGGAAGGGAGAAAGAAAATTTTTGAAATTTCGCCCAGCCATCCTATATCGTTCGGCATATGGATCTCCCTTCCCTTCAATGGTATCAGAGCCAGGTTCAAGTCTTGAACCAAATCTGGACCAGATCTGAACTTGCACAAATGGGCAGAAATTGTTCTACCCGATTTGTGCAAGTTTGTTGTTTTTCTAGGAATTGGTTCCCAGTTTTTGGGCGTGTAGATCTGAAATTAGTTCTTTATTATTCTTTAATGATTATAGAATGGTTCTATAATTGTTTCTTGGATTCTTGGGCTGTCGTGTGATGGAGATCGAATTCTTTCAAGGCGCCAAGATTTGCGCTCCCTGCAATTTTTCATTCTATTCGTTTTGGTTTGTAAATAATTTTTTATTTTTATTTTTAGACAATGTATTGGATTTGATGCGATGTAATTAATAGAAAATTAGGTTTTTCTATTTCTTTTATGTTGGAAGACCTATTGAGAGCACACGGAGGAGAAGAAGTTTTTGCAGAAACGAATTCTGCTATCTGCGATTTGCAGATATTGAACCTGCAATTTGTGACTAACTTTTTTCTTGCAGGTTTGCAGCCACGTGAACAGCCCTCTGTTGATGTTTATTTCTGATTCTTGATTGTCATTAATCAGTTGTAATTAATTTCAGATCATCTTCTTGAATTGAAACTTGCAATGGACACCAAACCCCAGGCCGATTTGACCCATATTGGTCCAAATTGGTTTAACTGAATTTGTGGTTCAATAGGGTTTGTTCTCAGTCCCAAAATTCAGTTATGGGCGAGGGGTTAGGTGGCCCATTACAAGATCTAATTCGGCCCACCCTGCAAAACCCAGTTTTGTTAAGTTAAAATTGCATTAGCCCAATTTCAGCATAAATGCTATATGGGCCCAATTGCCTTTTGCAGTTCAACCCATATACCTTGATAATGCTATATGATAATATTATGGGCTTAATGGGCTGATGTTGGTTTAACTTAAATTAATTAGGGTTTTACAGTTGATTTAATTGATTGGATCAATTATGTGATTGTTTATGCATGTGGATGTGTGTGATGTGCTACGTACATGGGCCATAAGCACTTGGCCCATGTTCATTCATTAGTGGCTCTTTATGCACACCATGGCTGAATGCACATCATTGCTATGGTGCCCTTAAGATCATTAGATGATCTCCCTTCTTAATGGGCCCTAGATCAACTTCCTCCCTAAGAGGAACCGTGTAGAACCCTAGCTATTTTAGGCCCATTTGAATCTAACTTTAAGAAAGTCAGTGGGAGCCACTTTGGTTTGACCTAAATCAGTACTAGGGCATAACAACTTATTCCCTCCAAATATATATAAGTGCATGTGATAGGGAGATTCATATGATGAACTCTCTAAAGGCCTTCCATCATTAGCATGAAGATGGGCTTATCAATAATGTGGAGATGTACTATAAAATTGAGAAATCCATTTGCTGGTGAGTTTGTTTGATTGCTTCATAAGATGATTGGGCATCATAGACCGATGTGGGAGGGGCCTATCCTAAAATGGAAGACTCATAAGATGAGTGGATATGATCCTTCACATAGGGTGGTGGGGTTATGCAGCTAAAACAGTTGGCTCCATGCACTCTATGTGATTTCCCACATTTCTAGAGAAATACACCATAGTCTCCATCATTGAGATGGGATGGAAATCTCAAAAGTCAAAAATGGAAATGGAACAAAGATTAAAATCGTTTTTTATGTAAGTAACATGAATCAATTTAGGTTGTGGACTAATAATTTGCATTTTCCTTTTATTAGAAATGGCAAATGGATAATTCTCTAAGTTGTTGGACGATAATAAGCTTAAGAGCCCAAATTATCCTAACTGGTTCCGTAACCTTATGCTGGTGTTGACGTTTGAGAAATTGGACAAGGTAGCCAAAAACCTTGCACCGGAACGTTCGAGTGATAAAGCTTCTGAGGCCCGTAGGAGGGAATATCAAGAATGGGAGGAGAAAAATTCTCTTGCCCGGTGTATAGCCTCCTTAGACAATCCGATACAGAGACAGTTCGATAAGATCGAGGATATCATGGATAGTCTTAGGACCATGTATGAAGAGCAGAGTCGTTCTACTCGATAGAAGGTCCTAAAGCTGGTTATGACCACTCAAATGACTGGGAACCAATAGGTTCATGACCATTGTCTAAAGATGATGAGCTATATCAATGAATTGGAGGCTCTCGGTTCAGGGCTAGATGAAGACACCAAAATTGATGCCGTCCTAAACTCTTTGCCTCCCTTCTTTAATCAGTTTATCTTGAAGTGTAACCAATTTGTTGGTTACTTCTACATCCTAGTGTATTGACTCAGGGGCTTCTACTTATGCATGTAACACATTGCAGGAGTTCAAGACAAGTAGAAGGCTGAGTAACGGAGAAGTGACTCTTTACTTGGGGACTTCTGCAACGGTTGTAGCTATAGCTATAGGAACTGTAGATTTGTATTTTAGAGAAAGAATAATTCTCTTAAAGGTTGTCTTTATGTATCAAATTTGAGAAGAAATTTGATTTCTGTTTCAAAATTGCGTATGTATGGTTATTCTATTTTATTCAGTAATATGATTACCATTAAACGAAATAACAAATTCCTCACTTACGGAGAACTTGAGAATGGTCTCTATGTTCTCCATCATT
This sequence comes from Nelumbo nucifera, assembly GCF_000365185.1. The sequence goes on from NW_010729180.1 coordinate 2,016,789, forward strand.
CTTTGGAAATAAACTTAACCGAAACTACATTAGATATCATCCCCAAGAAAAGAACACGTGATACAGTTAATCCCACGTGCCTGTGGCATTACCGACTTGGCCACATTAACATGAATGTTAGGACACGTAACCAGCAAAAGAAGGATAAGACATAAGATGCCTGTCACTTCTACAAGCAGACCGACCACTGGAAGAGAATTTGTCCTCAATATCTGGAGACCAAGAAGCAAGGTAATTTCGAATCCATTATCATAGAAACCAATTTGTTGGATACGTTTACATCCTGGTGTATTGACTCTGGGGTTTCTACTCAAGCATGTAACACATTGCAGAGGTTCAAGACAAGTAGAAGGTTAAGTGACGGAGAAGTGACTTTTTACTTGGGGACTTCTGCAACTGTTGCAGCTACAACCATAGGAACCGTAGAATTGTATTTCAGAGAAGGAATTATTTTACTTAAAGATTGTCTTTATGTACCTAATCTGAGAAGAAATTTGATTTCTGTTTCAAAATTGTGTATGGATGGTTATTCTATTTTATTCAGTAATGTGATTACTATTAAACGGAATAACAAATTCCTCCTTACGGAGAACATGAGAATTGTCTCTATGTTCTTTATCATTCTCTAAAAACAAACTTAATCGAAACTACATTGGATGTAATCGCCAAGAAAAGAATTTGTGATATAGTTAATCCCACGTGCTTGTGGCATTACTAACTTGGCCACATTAACATAGATCGTATCACAAGGTTGGTAAATGATGGTCCTTTGGATTTTCTAATTGTTGAAGATCTTCCAACCTATGAACTTTGCCTTTAGGGTAAGATGATGAAACAACCATTTGCAGGTAAGCTTGAAAGATCTACATGCACACTAGACCAGATATATACTGATGTTTGTGGTCCCATGAATGTTAGGACACGTAACTTGCACGTTTACTTTATAACATTTACCGATTATTTTTCACGGTATGGTTACGTGTACCTAATGAGACACAAGTTGAATCATTTGAAAAGTTCAAGTAGTTTAGACAAGAGGTCTAGAAATAGTTGGGGAGAGAAATTAAGGCCCTTTGATCAGATCGAGGAGGCGGATATCTCTTTGACAAATTCAAGGACTACTTAAGGGAAAACGAGATTGTATCACAACTAGCTCCTCCTGCTACACCACAATTAAATGGTGTATCAGAGTGGAGAAATCAAACTCTATTGGATATGGTCTGTTCACTTCTTGTCTTCTCGGAGTTACCTTATATCCTATTGTGGTTTTGCATTAGAAACAGTGATACACGTGCTAAACCGGGTTCCAACCAAATCCGTTCCTAAGACTCCATATGAACTATGGACCGGTAAGAAACCAAGTGTAAGACAATTAAAGATTTGGGATTGCCTGACACATGTTAAAAGAACAAGTGCTGGCAAATTGGAATCCAAGACCAACCGTTGCCTATTTGTGAGCTACCTCAAAAGCTCTATAGGTTATTTATTCTATGATCCAAAGGAGCAAAAGGTGTTTTGCGGTCGAAATTCCCATTTCTTGGAAGAAGACTATATCCTAGACAATCATCATTAGGAAATTATTCTTCATGAGGAGAGCACAGGGGTAGTGGGAGATGTCCCACAGGCTCTAGAAAATAACCAACTCAGAAGGTCTACTCGAGTTTCTAGGCCTCTAGTTCATTACGGCTATGATCAAGAATGTTACTTGATGGAAGCCATTAACAGTGAGGAAGATCCTGTGACTTATACGGAATCTATGTTGGACATAGAATCCTTGAAGTGGGTAGATGCAATGAAAGCCAAGATGGACTTGATGGAGACCAATAAGGTCTGGACTCTTGTAGACTCACCCCCTGGGGTGAAAGCAATTGGTTGCAAATGGATCTACAAGAGGAAGAAGGGCCCTGATGGTAAGATTGAGACCTATAAAGCTTGTCTTGTGGCGAAAGGGTACACTCAGAAAGGGGGAATCAACTGTAAGGAAACCTTTTCGCTAGTGGCCATGCTCAAGTCCATTAGGATTCTATTAGCTGTAGCAGCACACCATGATTATGAGATTTGAAAAATGGATGTCAAAACCACATTCCTGAATGGAGATCTTACTGAAGTTATTTAGATGAAGCAACCGCAATGATTCATTACTGCAGGTCAAGAACACATGGTGTGTAAACTTAACCGATCCATATATGGACTTAAGCAAGATTCTAGGAGCTGGAACATCCGGTTTGACTCTATCGTCAAACAATTTGACTTCGAGCAGAATCCGGATGAGACTTGTGTTTACAGGAATATAGTGGGAGATACGGTTATGTTCCTAGTTCTGTATGTAGACGACATCCTACTCATTGAGAATGATGTAGGAATGTTAACTACGGTGAAAGTGTGGCTTTCACAGTAATTCTCCATGAAAGATCTTGGAGAAGCCTCCTACATCTTGGGTTTTCGACTCTATAGAGATAGATCGAAGAGGATAATAGGATTATCCCAATCTACTTATATAGACAAAATTGTCAAGAAATACAACATGGGGAACTCTAAGAAAGGAAATGTTCCTTTCAGGCATGGAGTCACTCTTTCCAAGGGTATGTCTACCAAGACTCCCGAGGAGATTGAGGGCATGAGAGAGATTTCCTATGCCTCAGCCGTAGAAAGCATCATGTATGCCATGCTGTGCACTCGACCTGACATTGCTCAGGCAATGAGTGTGGTAAGTAGATATCAATCAAACCAAGGATAGGAGAACTGGATAGTTGTGAAAAACATTCTGAAATACCTTTGAAGGACAAAAGAGTTTTATTTGGTATTCCATGGTAATTCACTACAGATCATAGGGTATACTGATGCCGACTTCCAATCAGACCCAGATGATAGAAAGTCTACATCTGTTTACATTTTCACGATGGGGTCTTGGGCAGTTAACTAGAAAAGTAGCAAACAGGGGTCCACTAAAGATTCCACAACCAAGGCCGAGTACATTGCCGCAAGTGAAGCTGTCGTGGAAGCCGTTTGGATGAAAAAGTTTATTCAAGAATTAGGAGTTGTTTTGTCTAACACATCACCCATTCCACTATTGTGTGACAACACTGGAGCCATTGCTTAGGCTAAGGAGCCATGAACCCACTCGAAGTCGAAGCACATCGAGATGAAGTATCACGTACTGCGGGAGATTGTTGGTAGAAGGGACGTCCAAATTCAGAAGGTAGCATCAGTGGAGAATGTGGCAGACCCATTGACTAAGCAACTCATACAGAAAGTGTTTGAGAAACACGTGGAAAGTATGGGAATACGACTTATACCCGATTGGACATAAGTGCAAGTGGGAGCTGTTAGACAATGTATGCCCTTAGCTCCAATCAGATTGATGTACTCTTTGACATTTATTGTAAATGAATAAAGTGAAAAATTGATTCATGTTATTATGGTGTGTTTCTGTGTAATACCCTTAAACTGGACACTTAAGAGACTCGTGTTAATTTAGAATCTTCACAGCCGTTGGATAGACCTGGGGAGGTTTATCCTACCAATGCTAACACTAATGTACTGCTAAGTTGGTTGGAGTGGCTTGTCTCAGCTGCCAGAGTGAGACCTGAAGAACATGTAGTGTGGGTTTGCTTGAAACTCTGAACTAGACCATTTTCTAGTTATGCCCTAGACCTTAGAAACAGATGGGCAAAATTGGAAAGTTACACCTAACCCCTAGATTTGATTATTGTATTGCACTAGGTGTTGGATTGGGCTATCTTTGATATGCCAATCAGTGAGATCCTTAGCGGGGCTCGAAACGTGGGTATGTTGGGGTAGTCCGAGAATTCACCTGAGTGGGTGATCGTAGCGACAGAATCAGCCCTTTTATCAGACAAAGTGAATGATCGGGGAATGCACTCTATCTGATGGAAACCTAAACTGCTGGCAATTGATTTCAAACTTGTTGAGATTTGTTTTTGCAAAATATATTGGGAACTACTATTGGTTCTGTATTAGGTATATCCCTCCCTTCAAATTGAACTACCTAACTTAACTCTAGATCAAAACCATGTGAAATTGAAAGAAAAATGCTTTTGCATAATCTGACATCCAAGAAAGAAATATATGTAACAAAATCCAAAAGATATAGGCATTTCTTACAGAATCCTAGTATGAGCATCTTCTTCAAAGCTAAGTTAATGGGTGATGCAGAATACAGATTAAAAATCATATGGAAGAACTTCTCATTAAAACTAAACAAAGATCATGGTAGCATAATCCTTTAGTTTCAAAGATACTAAGCATTAGTTTAACAATCCTATGATCATTTAAAGAGAAAACAAACCAAAAGTCTTAGAACCCCAAAAATTTGACAAGTCAAAACCAACAATATAGAACAAGAAATTCAAATTTTAGAATGGGAATGGAATCATAAAATAAGTAAAAGTAGGGGAAGTGGAATAAATGACTAATTCTATACCTAAAGACTAGAATGAAGAAAGGGCTAGGATCCATAAAATAGATGGCCGAACCATGCAAGATGTCTGGGCAAAATTTCAAAAATTTCCTAATCCTTCTAGGAATCGAATTCCTTGTGTTTTTGAAAAACTGCATTTTTCAAGACCGGTCTTGCACTGAACCAGACCACATTTGAAACCAAACAAAGAGGGAGATGCATACCTGATACGGATGCTACAAACACAGATCCAAGTAGAAGTTCATGCCCAAACCTGATATGGCGTAGTGTATTCCTGAAGTTGGTTCAACATGACAACTTTCAGCAAAACTATAATCCAACTGCTTGGGTCAAATTGGGAAGGTGAGCAGGAAATTCATCTAGATTTTTCTTCAAAAAATCAAAAGAAAACTTATCTATATTAGTCCAAAAAAATAGCTGTGGTTGAATAGGGTTTCTTGGGAGACAAAAATAAGAGAGAGCAAAGTAGAGAGGTGTTCTAGTCTAGTTCACCCTTTTCTTCTTTTCTTTTTTTCTATGGAGCACTTCTCCTAATCAAATTAGGAGATTATCCAAATATAATTTGGTTCTGGACTCTATAAAGAGTTAAGTTTTATCCTCTTAAGGGGATGGGTGCTCCAAACCCATTTCTAAACCCAGATTCGCCCCATGTCACATGACAACTGTGACAACTTAATTAATCATATTTATTATGGGCTTTAGGCCCATCAGATATAAGGCTCATGACCCTAGAGTGTTGCATGACCAACTTAGGCCTAATTTGTATGGCATGGGATCCCACAATGACCTCACATAAGTTTACGTGGGTTCGGCCTAGCCTCTATCAAAAGGCTTGGCCGAATTCACTATTAAACACAGTGAATCCCTGAGCGCATCACTATGGGCTCAAAACGGGCCCAACATTTACACTTAAATGATCATTGAATTTAACCATCCTATGAATACCCAAGGATAATGGACTTAAGTAAGATAAAGCCCATCAGATAATCAGCCCTGTAATGGACTCTTACACTTAACCTCTCGGCCCATAATGATCAAACACTGCTTGACAGGAAATGACCTCTCCCCTGGCTGCAAGGTAAAGTGTCACACTCTCTGCTCGGATGGTTCCCGAGAATTAAAACCTTTTGCAAAAATTTTTACATAAAACATAATATATATATATATATATATTATATAAATATATTTTCCAAAACGAAATCTCAAACACAGTTGAAATCCACTACTAATAGTTTAGGTTTCCATCAGAGAGAGTGCAAATCCTATCTTTCACTTTTTGCGACAAAGGGGCCGATCCTATCACTATGATCACCCACTTAAGTGAATTCTCAAACCGCCCCAACATACCCAGGTTTTGACCCTCAATGGATATCACTGATTGGCATATCAAAGACAGCCCAATCCGACACCCAGTGTAGTACCATAATCAAGTCTAGGGGTTATGTATAACTTTCCAGTTTTGCCCATCAATCTCTAAGGTTCAGGGCATAACTAGAAAATGGTCTGGGTTCAGTGTTTCATCCAAACACACTTTGCTTGTGCTTTTGGTTTAACCCTAGCAACTAAGACAAGCTGCCCCAACTTCTTTGGCAGCACATCAGTGTCAGCCTTAGTAGGATAAACTCCCCAAGTATATTTAACAACTAAGAACATTCTAAACTAACACGAGTCTCATAAGTTGCCAGTTTAAGGGGTAATTTAACAGAAACATAGCAATATCAACATGAAATAATAATGTACTTTTATTCATTTACAATAAATGTATCTGTACATCAATCTAATTGGAGCTCAGGGCATACACTGTATAACAACTCCCATTTGCACTTTGGTCCAATCGTGTACAAGCCTCAGTCCCATACCGTCCATGTGTTTGTCAAATACTTTCTCTGTTAGTGGCTTAGTTAATGGGTCTACCACATTCCTCACTGATGCTACCTTCTGAATCTGGATGTCCCCTCTACCAACAATCTCCTATAAAACTAATGTTGTCACACAACAGTGGAATGAGTTATATGGTAGGATTCCAAATTCTAGGACAAATTTTTTCATCCACACTACTTGTTAGGAAGCCTCACTTACAACAATGTGCTTGGCCTCGACTATTTTTCTTACTACATAAGGTCCCAAAGTATCCAAGTATAGACTTTCTATCATCTAGGTCAGCCTGGAAGCCAACATCAGTATACCCGACCATTTGCAATGAACTACCATTGATGACAAGATAATGGTCTTTAGCCCTCCGTATGTACTTTAGTATGTTTTTTTTTTCACAATTGTCCAATGCTCTTATCCTTGGTAAGATTGGAATCTACTTACAACACTAATAGCCTGTGCAATGTCTAGCCGAGTATATAACATAGCATACATGATGCTCCCTACGGCTGAGGCATAGGGAACCTCTCTTATGTCCTCTATATCCTTAGGGGTCTTAGGTGACTTTCCTTTAGAGAGAATGACTCCATGCCTAAAAGGAACGAATCACTTCTTGGAGTTTTACATGTTGTATCTGTTGACGATCTCGTCAACATAAGTAGATTGTGAGGTGTAGCAGGAGAATTGCTACGAGGCTTGTACACGTAGAGTACAGTGTACAGATACATTTCTACATGAGGCTTGTACATGATTGTACAATCATGTACAAGCCCTGAGCTCCAATCGTGTACAAGCCCTGAGCTCCAATTGTGCACAATCGTAGCAATTGTCCAATCGTGTACAAGCCTCTACTATAAGTAGTTAACTCTAAATGGACAAGGAGTGATTGAACCATATCTAATAGAGTCTGATTTCTTCTCTTTGACACACCGTTTAATTGAGGTGTAGAAGGAGGAGACAATTGAAATATAATCCCGTTGTTCTTTAAGTAGTCCCTGAATTCATCGGAGAGATATTAACCTCCTCGATCTGATTGAAGGATTTTGATCTGTCTCCCCAACTGTTTATCGAATTCTTGTCTAAACTCCTTGAACTTTTCAAAGGATTCAGACTTATGTCTCATTAGGTACACGTAACCATACCGAGAATAATCATCAGTGAAAGTTATGAAATAACAATGTTGGTTCTGTGTCCTAACATTCATGGGACTACATACATCTGTATGTATAAGGTGAAGTGTGCTTGTAGATTTTTTAGGCTTATCTGTAAATGGCCTTTTTGTCATTTTGCCTTGGAGGCAAGTTGTCCTTGTTGGACATCAATCATTACCTTTCCTATAGCTAGGAAGGGTCGCCCTAGGATAAGTGGAACGTCAACGTCCTCTTTCATGTCTAACACTATGAAATCCACAGGAAAAATAAATTTATCAACCTTAACAAGCACATCTTCTATGATTCCCCTAGGATGCTTGATGGACCTATAAGCTAATTGCAATGCAACTCTAATGGGTTGGGGTTCCCTCAGCCCTAATTTCTTAAAAACGGAATAGGGCATCAAATATACACTAGCTCCTAAATCACACAATGCCTTATTAATTTTTAAACTGCCCATAGTGCAAGGAATAGTAAAACTCCCTAGATCTTTCAGTTTCTGAGGCAGCTTGTTGAGGAGAATTGCTGAGCATTCTTCATTCAATGCAACTGTAGCCACATCTCCCAATTTCCTTTTGTTCGCCAAGATTTCTTTAAGGAACTTTGCATAATGCGCCATTTGGGATAAGGCATCCGCAAAAGGAATGTTAATATGTAAACTCTTGAAAATTTCAGGAAACTTACCGAATTCCTATTCCATTTTGTGTCGCTTAAGCCTCTTGGGAAATGATACTTATGGCTTTTGACTTGTCTCCTTCCTTGAATCCGACTGTTCTTCCTCTTTCTTTTTGGTTTCTAGAGTTGTGCCCATCTTACCTTCTTCCTTTGTTTTCTTTTCCACCTCTTGCAGCTCCTTACCACTCCTCAAGGTAATGGCTTGCACTTGCTTTCTTGGATTCGCCTTTGTTTTGCTAGGCAAGTCACCTTGTGTTAGACAGTTTTGTATGCCCTTAGCTTCAATATGATTTGATGTAATTTTGACATTTAGTGTGAATAAATAAAGTGCATGTATTAGGCACACTTGACCTAATACATACTGATGTATGTGGCCCCCTGAGTGTTAGGACTCGTAACCAACACGTGTATTTCATTACATTTACCGATGATTATTCTGGGTATGGTTACGTGTACCTAATGAGACATAAGTCTGAATCCTTTCAAAGGTTCAAAGAGTTCAGACAGGAAGTCGAGAAACAGTCAGAGAGAAAAATTAAGGCCCTTCGATCGGATTGTGGTGGCGAGTATCTCTCTAACGAATTCAGGGACTACTTGTAGGTCAACGGGATAGTGTCACAATTAGCTGCTCCTGCTACACCTTAACTTAACGGTGTTTTAGAGAGGAGGAATAGGACCTTGTTGAACATGGTCCGGTCACTTTTCGTACGCTCGGAGTTGCCCACATCCTTTTGGGGATATGTATTAGAGACTCCTATCTACATGCTGAACCGGGTACCAACCAAATCGGTTCTGAAAACTCCACATGAACTCTGGACCGGAAGGAAGCCAAGTGTAAGCACTTGACGATTTGGGGTTGTCCTGCACACGTTAAAAGAACGAGTGCGGACAAGTTGGAATCCAAGACTTGCCGTTGCCTATTTATAGGCTACCCAAAAGATTTGGTGGGTTATCTATTCTATGACCCAAGTGAGCAAAAAGTGTTTTGCAGTCGAAACACCCAGTTCTTAGAGACCGAATACATCCTGGACACCCATCGTCAGGAAATAGTTCTTGATGAGGAGAGCTCAGGAGCAGTGGGAGATGTCCCACAAGTTCCAGGTAGTGACCAACCTAGAAGATCCAATCGGGTATCCAGGCCACCAGTCCGATATGGTTATGACTAGGATAGTTACCTGGTGGAAGCCTTGACTAGTGAGGAGGATCCTGTGACTTATGCGGAAGCTATGTTAGACATAGATTCCCAGAAGTGGGTAGAGGCCATGAGAGCTGAGATGGACTCGATGGAAGCCAATGGAGTCTGGACTCTAGTAGATCCGCCCTCCGGGATAAAAGCAATTGGTTGCAAGTGGATCTATAAGAGGAAGAAGGGCCCCAATGGCAGAATTGAGACCTACAAAGCTCGTCTAGTGGCGAAAGGGTATACTCAGAAAGAAGGCATCGACTATGAGGAAACCTTTTCGCCCGTGGCCATGCTTAAATCCATAAGGATCCTGCTAGTTGTAGCTGCATACCATGACTACGAGATTTGGCAGATGGATGTCAAAACCGTGTTCTTGAATGGAGATCTTAGTAAAGATATCTACATGCAACAGCCGCAAGGCTGCATTGCTGCTGGTTAGGAACACATGGTATGTAAACTTAATAGATCCATATATGGACTTAAGCAGGCTTCTAGGAGTTGGAACATCCATTTTGATTCTGCCGTCAAAACGTTTGACTTTGAGCAGAATTCGGATGAGCCCTGTGTTTACAGGAAGTCCAGTGGGGATAAGATCACCTTTTTGGTGTTATACGTTGACGATATCCTACTCATTGGGAATGATGTAGGAATGTTGACTTCGGTCAAGGTATGACTTTTGCAGCAGTTCTCCATGAAAGATCTTGGAGAAGCTTCCAATATACTGGGTCTTCGACTCTATAGAGATAGATCGAAGTGGATAATTGGATTATTCCAGGCTGCTTACATTGACAAAATTGTCAAAAGATACGACATGGAGAACTCCAAGAAAGGAAACGTTCCTTTCAGGCACGGAGTCGCTCTCTCCAAGAAGATGTCTCCCAAGACTTCTGAGGAGATTGAGGGCATGAAAGACGTTCCCTATGCCTCATCCGTAGGGAGCATCATGTATGCCATGCTGTGCACTCGCCCTGACATTGCTCAGGCGGTGAGTGTGGTAAGCAGATTCCAGGCCAACCCAGGGCAGGAGCATTGGACTGTTGTGAAGAACATATTCAAATACCTTCGAAGGACAAAAGAGTTTTGTCTGGTATTCGATGATAGTTCACTACAAGTTCTAGGGTATACTGATGCCGATTTCCAGTCGGATCCAGACGATAGAAAGTCTACATCTAGGTATGTTTTCACGATAGGATCGTGTGCTGTTTGCTGGAAAAGCAACAAACAGGGGTCCACTGCAGATTCCACAACCGAGGCCGAGTACATTGCCGCAAGTGAAGCTGCCAAGGAAGCCATGTGGATGAAGAAATTTGTCCATGAATTATGTGTGATTCCGTCCAGCACATCACCCATCCCGTTGTTGTGTGACAACAATGGAGCAATCGCCCAGGCTAAAGAGCCTCGGGCCCTCTCGAAGTCAAAGCACATCGAGAGGAAGTACCACATACTGCGGGAGATCATTGGTAGAGGGGACGTCCTGATTCAGAAGGTAGCATCAGCRGATAATGTGGCAGACCCATTAACTAAGCCACTGACACAGAAGGTGTTTGAGAAACACGTGGAAAGTATGGGACTCCGGCTTGTACCAGATTGGACCTAAGTGCAAGTGGGAG